>LOEQ01000600.1:263698-278238 GCA_001685075.1 Bramus lutescens | reverse complement strand
GCACTTGAACCACAGGCATAGCCTCCACCCAGCCCCAATGCTCTTCCTTTCTAGCATCCTTTTTTCTATTTCTGAGCTCTGTTTCGTGCTTTTTCTAGTTACTCCCAAGAAAGAAACAGCTTGAAATTCACATGTGTTGAACTGAAAACCATTGCCGAAAGGGCTTGCAGAAACAGCCCACGGGAGAGAATTATTCCCAAGGAAAGCGGCTGGGGAACCATTCCTTCCTTATTTTTCTTTAAATAAGGTTATTTAACATAGATTTGAGGAGAGCATGGTGAACCACATTTTGTTTTCCTGTTAACTGCATTTTAGCTAAAAAGCAGAATTAAAAACGAAGCATTTTCTAAAATAATAAGCCCTTGGAAAGGATACCCTTCATTCGTTCAGCCCTGGTGGAGCAGAGCGGGAGAGACAGTCACTGTGGGGGGACAGATTTAACTCGTTCAGCCCCACTGGAACAGAGTGAAGAGAGCTGTCCATTATGACGTTGTCTGGGTGGTGAGTTGTGAGGCAGCTGGGAATTACCCCACGAAGCCTGGACTCTTCAGGTGACTGAAATACTTGTGTAAGGCAGAACTCTGTACAAGGAAGGGCTTCTCATTCCAACAAAGGAGCAAAATGTTCCCATTGTGACAGCATTGGAAATAAAGGGAGGAGGTATGGTCAGGAGAGAGGAGCACTCACAGCTCTCACAGAAGATCTGGGTTAGCTTCTCCACCACGTGGCAGCTCACAATTGTCTATAACTCCAGCTCAGGGTACCTGATGCTTCTCCTGGTCAATTCAGACACCAGGCACACAGATGGTACACTTCCATACATATAAGCAGGCAAAAAACCTATACACATAAAAATATTTTTTAAAAATAAATGAGTAAACACATAGGAATGAATTTAACAAAAGAGGTATAAAACATTTTGAATTTTTTGTTTTTCTTAGAAGGTCTCTTACAGATGCAGGTGCCCAGAATTTGCTATGTATCCAAGGATGATGTTGAACTACGGATCCTCCTGTGCTTACCTCCCAAGTGTTGAATTATAAGTGTGTCACCACACCTGGTGACACTTTTCTAGAGCTATGATAAAACACAGGCCAATTGTGGTACATGCCTTTAATTCCAGCACTCTGGAGGCAGAGGCAGGCAGATTTCTGTGAGTTCAAGGCCAACCTGGTATACACAGTGAGTTCATGGACAGCCAAGACTACACAGAGAAACCCTGTCTCAAAAAACCAAAAAACACTAAAAACAAACAAACAAAACAAAACACTATGACCAAGGCAACTTATAGAAAGAAGGATGGGGGGGTTACAGTTCAATAGGGATTAGAAACCCAGCACCATTATGGTGGGGGCAGGGAGCTTAGCAGCTGGCAGGCAGACAGGATGTCACTGGAGCAGCTGCTAAAAACTCATATTGCGGTGCGCAAACAAGAAGCAGAGAAAGCACACTGGGAATGCCATAAGTCTTTCAAAGCCTGAAAGCCTCCCTCCAGTGATACATTGGGGGCTATTGTCACTGCAACCTTCTGATGGGGGCTTTTCTCTCAAATTTTCCAATGGGGGCTATTGTCACTGAAACCTTCCAATGGGGGCTATTGTCACTGAAACTGCCACAGCAAGTAAGAGCCCTAAAACTTAATTTATGAAACAGGAGGATTTGTACTTTGTTGTGTGCAAAGTCAAAACACACACCAGAGCTAAAAGAAAGGAGAGAAATTTGCATCCCTCAGGGAGAAGAGATGGGATGGTCTGAATGAGAATGGCCCCAACTGGCTCCTGTATTTGGATGTTTGATCATCAGGAAGTGGCACTACTTGAGAAGGACTAGGAGATTTGACCTTGTTGGAGTAGAAGAGTGTCACTGGAGGTGGGCTTTGAGATTTCGAATGCCTTCAGATCCAGATGTAGAACTCTCAGTCACCCCTCTAGCACAATGCCTGCTGTTTGCCACCATGTTTTGTGCGTTAATTATACTGGACTACGCCTCTGAAACTGTAAGCAAGGCCCCAATTAAATGACTGGATGAATTTAGACACCTCGTACTTGACAACAGGAGACTCGTGTTATTGGACGGCAACACTCCTTACAGAAATCCAGTCATTCAGCTACCACATCAAAATTACAGCCGAGGTCTTGGAGAGACAGATCAGTGATTAAAGAACACCCACTCCTCTTCCAGAGGACCCAGGTTCAATACTCCACACCCACGTGGGGGGTTGCTGCGGAGCTACTTCCACTCCTTCGGCCAATAGCCTTTAAGATACCAGCCCACTTGGGCATGGTCTCTTTTGCTTTAAAAAGCAGTGGTAGCCATGTGCTCGCTCTCTTGCTTCCCGCTTCCGGCTGTTAGACTTCATTCCTGATCACACAGAGGGCTGTTGTCTGGGACGGTGATCTGTAAGTTTTTTCCCTTTAAATAAATAACCCTTTTATTAATCATAATTCCAAACTGGTGTGGGACTGTTTCGTGACTTACGCCTTCAGAGGGTGGCTCACAATTGGCTGTAACTCCAGTTCCAAGAGATCCGACACCCTATTCTGGCCTCTTTGGGCACTGGGCACACAAGTGATACACAGACAGACAAGACATGCAGGCCAAACGTGCTCAAGCACCTGTGGTTGTGTGTGTGTGTGTGTGTGTGTGTGTGTGTTCTGTTTAGTTAGTACTGAAAGTGGTGGGTTGGGAGTGACTGTCATTACTCTATTGCTCAAAAATCCAGATCATTTTGGACAGAAATACAATATTTACAACAAATTTAAATGACATTCACACTGAGTTGAGTTTCTAGAGGTTAGAAGGCCATTAGAGACAAGACAGTCCAAATAAGAAAAGGGTTGGTTGCCTTTTAGCAAGCAATGGGTGGGTACAAACCACCTTAGGCAGATATAAAGCTGCTTTGGCTTAAGGGAAGGAGAGCAATCCCTTTGTGGTGGCCATGACTTAATTCAGCATAGTCTTGTGCTGGGTTGTAATCTTGGAACTATAGTCAAGCTATCAAAGCCCATGATAACACGTGACAGATGGACCATGGCTCTGGCCTGGTAGCACATCCAAGCCAGGGCTTAACCACCTATGGCTGTAAGACTTTTCTGGAATATTGTCCTTCCCCTTTTATTCTGCCATCATTTACAAAGCTGCAGCTCCTGGGGTACAGAGATTCCAGCCACTGTCCACAGCTCAGACACTGGTTTCTGATGCCATTAGAAGTTTGCATAAATTCCTGCGGCTAAAATGTGGACACTGGCTAACATAGCAACGTATTATGTGCTTGTTTGGTGGTTTTATTTTCCAGTGCTGGGGATCAAATCCAGGACCTTACACCTTCTAGGCAAGTGTTCTACCATTGACTGCATCCCTAGAAATGATGTAATAAGTAGGATCTTGCTACTTGGGTACTATGATGTGACCCTCAGTGAAGCTGTGCTCGGGAACCGGAGCTCGCTATGGAAATGACCCAGGTCCTGGGGCATGCTTTCATCCAGTGGGAAACATAAGCAAGAATAAAAATGATTTCCACTGCTCGTGGAGCTCATTTTCCAGAATTAGACATCCTTTCTGAGACTCCCAAGAGCCAGAATCTTTGAATCACCCTGAGAAGACAGTTGCAGGTACCACAGCAAAAGATGTGGAAACACCCATGGGCCTCCTTCAAGTCTTGATCCTCAGAGTGGTCCGGCATAAAGTGTTCTGTGTAAATAAATCAGATTTACCAGCATTCTCTGGGGCAGAACCCTCATCTCCCAGAATGCCTCATCTGGCATTCCCTGGGGACAGCTATACTACAGCTTCATGGGGTGACTCTATGGGGGGTATGCCCTTAGGGAGAGGAAGGACAAGGGCTCTGGTGAGGGATTTTGATGAGGTTTTTATTCCACCACACCAGCCTGGCCAAGCTGATGAGTGATCCATCGCTGACTTGCCTCCTGCCTCTAATGGACCAGAGACCATTAACACCATCGATCTCCAGACAGGATGCAAACTGAGCCCCTTCCTGGATGGCTTACGAGAAGGGCACTGAGGCAAGAATATAGACAGACAGACTCCAAGAGAAGAGTCAGACTAAGAACCCTCCGAGACTAGCTTTTCACTGGGCAGAGACCCAGAAGCTGAGGAAGGGGTTGAGGCTGACAATTTGCTATCAGGCAGCCTCTGTGGAAAAGCAGCCCAGAGGTGCAGGAGATCAAGGCTTGTTTGAATCGGGGCTAACAGAAAAGCATTTATTCAGTCAGATGCATTGACATACATGTACAATCTTAGCCCTCCAGAAGCAGGGCAGGTGTACCAAAGTTTGAGAAGAGCCTCACCCCTGCCCTTGGTGCTCAAGTCCTGGATTACCCTCTCTCTTCTATTTTGACTCTCACAGGTTTTGTTTCCTCAGATCCTTCAGCACATACGCAGTTCAAGGTAGAATTAATTGCTGTCTGCCTTGGACCTTAGCCTGCTTTGTCCTTTAGAATCTGACTCTCCCCATGGGATGCGCAGGAACTAAACGCACAGTAGATTCTTTGGGGGTTTAAGTTGCAGGTTCAGACCATATGGTAAAGCTGTGCACACAGTCAAATTGCCCTTTATAGTCCCTTTAATCACCCCCAAATTACTTAAATGACGCCATTTAGTGAGCCAATCAGCATGACCAGATGTGTTTGTTTCTGAGTTGAGCATCAGATGCAAAGACTGGCCTGCACTTAAGGGGGCTGTGAATATGCAAAATATGAGTTTTATCAGCATCATCCTGTTTGGATGGCAAGGTGTTTGCAAAGTGGGTACCCTCCAGGGCTCTGTCCTGCTCACTTCCAGGTACAAAGCACACAAGATGAGTGATGGACATATGATCTCAGGTTTTCACTCTTCCAATTACAAATCATTCTATTTGGGGCCATGCATGTGATTCCACTTGGAGCCACAAGCAGCCTTACAGCTAGTTTTCATGCTGGACCAGAATCAGTCCTGATGTACTCCCTAGCTTGCCCGGGAATTTGGATTTTGGACATTCTACAGTCTATAGTCTGTGCGCCATTGGCTTTTGAAGCTTGCTTGTAAATGGTGGACTCTGGGGCTCAGAAAATGGATGTGCCTGCCATGTCCTGACTGTGTGTGTTACCTGCTTCCACCTTAGGTGCTAGAGAGCAAGATTAGTCCCTGGGGAGCTCGTGTTCTGGAATCTGCTTCTTAGTCTGGTCTTGACTATGATAGCCCATGTGAGAGAGTAACTTCTAAATGTAACTTCTGGAGTGTTTTTAGAAATTTAGATTTTTCATGTATGAACCTAAAGTCCATCTCTCTTCTTGAGGTGACTCATTTCAAGACTCTGACAAACGTGCCACTAGTTTGAATTGCCCTTTTCCTTGACTTACCGAAAGCATATTCACCAGTTAAACACTGTGCTCGACATCCCAGGGAAGAAGAGTGGTTTTTGGTCACACACCTCTGCCATTTTCTTAAGTTTCCCAGCTCAGGTAACTTAGAAGAGATTTCCCATCTCTATCCTTACGGCAGTTAGACAAACCAAACAAAAATGAGCCATGGCATTTTCCTCACTGAGAGATTAAAATTTTTTCCTGGTTCTATGATACACATACTGTCCACTTAAAGAGCTAGTAGGAAGGCCAAAACCACAGATGAATACAAGAGATTCTCATTCGCTGAGGCTTCAGTCAGGACACCACCCTCCCTCTCCAGCATCCTCCTGATGGTGTATTTGAATATCTTTAGGGTATCATTTGTGGAACACTGGGCAGTGATGCCGTGTTAAATACTTTCCCTATACGTTGGAGTATGGCTTCTCTGCTCTATCCCTGGAGGATAGGCATTAAAATCACCCATTTGCGGCAATAGAATCAAAGATGCCAACAGTTTAAGCCAGTATCCCAGGTCACAAAGCCGATGAGTACTGTACTAGTTAACTCCGTGAATCAGAAGTCTAAGAACATAGGACTAAAATCCATTCATTTCTGGATTGAGTTTTCTGGCTACATCATCATGACATCGTAGCAGGATCACTGGAAATAGGAAGAGATTATACAACAGGACAAGAAACAAGAGGTTCGCAGGAGGTGCCAGGTTTGTTCAGAGCAACTTGCTTTCAACAGCTAACTGGGTTCCCACAAAAGTTATATTCATTCTTTCCCAGTTCAGGGTCCCTATGACCCAAGCATCCTCTGCCACACCCCTTAAAGTTTCTACCAAGTCAGTATCTGCACAGTGTGAACCTTTGGGGGACATATTCAAACACCATACAAAAGCAGGCAGCAAGCCAGGTCCTCCTTAGTTCCAAGACTCTCATATTCTTAACAAACTTCTTCTAAACAAGCGTCCAGCAAAATTTTCATGTGACTCTTGCTTTTGCGCTCTCAGCACTGTTTGTCCCCCGACAGTTAACTCAGGAAGGCTCTGGCCACTGCACTATTCTCTTTTGTCCTCCACTTGGGTTGATCCTAAACCATCATTTATTCCTTAATTTGCCCTGGAACCATCCCAGCAGGCTTGGCTCTGCTCTGTGTAATTCATAAGGCAAAATGGCCACAGTGTTAATAGGAGAGAATAACTCCCTATGTCTTCCCTTATATTAGACATTTGTTCCTTAATGAACCCAGAGGACCAGCTATTGGAATCTGAAGTCATTGTAGCCGTCCTGGGAGGTGGTACTGGTTGCACTGAGTTCCCACGAGTCATGCGTTGAGCAAGGTTTTAACCTCTAGTACTTCAGAATGAGACTACAAGTGTATTGCAAGTGGCAGTTAAATTAAATGAGAGTCGTTGATATAAACCAGAGTTCAATATGACGGGCACAGAGGAATGGTGGCCTGAGGACACAGGAAGGAAGTGGCCATCAGCAGTCTGCAGAGGGAACCTTAATCTTGACTTCTAGCTTGCAGAACTGAAAAATCCATCACGTCTTTGATTCTTGGTTCCGGCAGTCCTAGCACACCAATGCAATAGGCTCTGTCAACTTCGCAAATAATAAGCCATCCACAGTCAATGCAGGCGAGGAGGGCAGCAAGGCCAGTCAGAGNGGGGGGACAACTACTTCCTGCCTAACTCCTCTCCTAAGTGTTTTGTGGTCAGCGCTCTAAGCACTGTGATGAGATGTATGAGATCACCTTTAAGGAGCCAGCCGCAAAGGCTGGGCATTAGAGCACAAAACCGCCAGAGCCAGGTGCATAAACCTGAGTCCCGCCATCTACGATTCAGCCGCAGGCTATCCATCACCCTCTCGGGGTTATAGCTTTGCACAGCAATAATAATGAGGCCATTTCCTGGGCAGTTTTGAAGGAGCACTTGGAAAATGACATTTCCGAGAGGCAAAGTGAGCTGAGCAGGAGGGGAGTGTGCAAAGTTCACAACTCTGAGGCCAACCTGCTTCCAAAGAAAAGGAAGAGAGGGGATGGGGGCCGAGAACTGCGCGTGCGACCTGGCACTGACTGGCTTCCTACTTCTTCCCTGAAGAAGGTAAGAATTCATTACAGGTGGTGGTGCCTGGTCACAAACCTGCTCACATACCTGGTATTGGGAGGCTCAGTTACACTAAATAAATTACATTTCCTGAGTAATTTAGCATTTCCCAGCTCTGGGCCTCCTTCTGTTCCTACCTCTAACGATGCAGCACCTTCCACAAGGCCATATCCTTTCTTTTCTTNNTTTTTGTACATGTTTATCACTGGTGCTCGGCTGTACATACTCTGCCAAATTCCTTCCTCCAGCTCCATGTTCTATTTGGGGGGACTATCTTCTCATGTTCCTCGGTGGACTTTATTCACACTGCTCTATTCTGTGACAGTGTGCTATGGGAGTGTGACAGGGCAAGACCATCAGGGTCGACAAGTTCACAAATCTGGAAAGTGGCAACGTGGGAATATACCCTCCACCTCATAATTCCAGCCTGAGGGAACAGTATTGTATGATATTTTGATCACATTTTGATAAGGCCACATCCTTTCCAACAAGGCCACACCTCCTCCCACAAGGCTACACTCCCTCCTGCAAGACCACACCCTTCAAACAAAGCCCCACCTCTCCCACAAGGCCACACACACTCCAACAAGGCTACTCTTCCTACTCCTTCCTTAACAATCCACCAGCTGGGAATCAAACAGTTAAATCCATAAGCCAATGAGGGCCATTCTCGTTCAGTCCACTGCACAGCCCAAGCTGCCCTTGAAGTAAGGTGTGGTGGTTTGAATGAGAATGTCCCATACAGACTCACATGTTTGAATTCTTGGTCCCCAGATGGCAGAACTGTTTGACAAGGATTAGGAGATGTGAACTTGTTGGAGGAGGTGTGCCACTGGGGGTTGGCTTTGAGCCTCCTACCTGTGGATCCTGATGGAAGCTCTCAGCTACCTCTGCAGGGCCATACTTGCCTGCCCGCCGCCATGCTCCCTGCTGTGGTGGTCATGGACTCCGCCCTCCAAGGTGCTATGCCCCAACAGCTCTTCTTTCTTTAAGTAGCCTTGGCCTGTATCTTTTCACAGCAGCAGAAAAGTAGCTCAGATATCGGTGGAGTTCCCAGCCTGTCTGACTGCCCGGCAGTGAATTCTGCAGCCCCTGGTAGCACAGAAACTCTGTCGAGTGCCAGCGTCAACAAGAGAATGCATTCTGTATGAACTTCACATACGGAAAGCTTCAAGAGACAAAACCAGCCGTTAGTGGTAGAAGACAGAACGGTTGCTTTCTACTAAAGAGGTGAGCTGGTTGGGAGAAGACAGTGGAGTGTGCTAAAGTGTTGGCAGTGGTTTTTTATCATGATTGGGTAGTGGTTGCCTGGGTGCAAAATTAATAGTGCATGAAAATCTATCAGCTGGGCTTGGTGACCCACACCTTTAATCCTAGTGCTTGGGAGGAAGGGGCAGGCTGATCTCTAAGTTTAAGGCTGGCCTGGGCTACACAGTTCCAGGGCAGTCAGGGCTGCACTGAGAAATCTAATTTCAAACAAACCATCAAGGCTTTATGAATTTTGCTGGGCTTGTTGACACAAGCCTGTAATCCCAGTAACCTGGGAGACTGAGGCCAGCAAATCACAGACTGGATGGTAGGCTGAGCTACATAGCGAGTTCAAGGCCAGCCTGGGCAGCTCAGGAAGCTCTCAAAATGAGAAGTAAAAAGAAGGTTGTTCAGTGGTGGCATGTACGGGGCACACATGAAGGCCCTAAGTTCAACACTCAGTATAAAAACTACATGGACCATACAACTCAGCAGCTATGTAACTTACTGATTTTTTAAAAAATTTTATTTTACGTACATTGGTGTTTTGCCTGCAGGTATGTCTGTATTAAGGCATCGGATCCCCTGGAACAGGAGTTACAGACATCTGTGAGTTGCTATGTGGGTGCTGGGAATTGAACCCAGGTCCTCTGGAAGAGCAGCCAATGCTCTTAACAACTGAGCCATCATTCCAGCCCATAACTTACTGATTTTAATTGCACACTCAAAACTAGCTAGCATGCACACACACACACACACACACACACACACCACTGTTATGTATACTTGTTTCTCTGTGTCCGTGGGTTCAGCACCCCAACATTTACCAAATTACAGACCATAAATATTCAGGAAAAATGCATCTGTACTGGATGTTGCAGATTTTCTCCTTGTTAATTTGTCCCCAACTTTCCACATAGCATTTACAATGTAATAAGTATTACAAGTAATTCAGACATGGGTTAAAGCATCTAAGTATGCATGTAGGCCATGTGCGAATACAACATTGTTTTATAAAAAGGACTTGGTCCTTCATGGATTCTGGAATCTACAGAAAGGCTATGGAACAGATCCCCTACAGAGTCTGAGAAGCAACTGACACATTGTGAGAGGTGTCTGCAGGTATCTGTGTGCCATGAGCCAAACCAAACCCTGCCCTAGGGGAGTACAGACAGAAAAAAAAAACAGGCAAACAAAACGAAACCATTGGCCCTAAGTCATTGTGGTGGCTAATACTGGCTACCAGTTTGACTACAACTGTCTTAACTAAAACCTAAGCAGATGCCCATCTCTGAGGGATTTTTTTTTATTGCATCATCTAAGTTCAGAAGACCCACACTAAATCTGAGCTACACCTTCTGATGGCAGCCCACATCAGAGGACACGAAGAAGGAAGCTTTCGCTATTTGCCTGCTTGCTCTCACCCTTGCTGGCAAGCTCATCTATCTTACTACTGCATTCATTTGCTGGTATGAGAGCCTGCTTCTTCAGGATTCCCATGTACACTAACGACCAGATAAGACACCCAGCCTCGTGGACTGAACAACTAGCACATTTTTGGCCTTGTGTCAGGAGACAACCATTGCTGGATTAGCTGGACCACAGCCTGTAAGCCACTCTAATAAACCCCATATACATATACATATGTATATACATATATACACATACATACATATACATATAGAAAAAGAGAAAGAGAAGAGAGAGACTCATTCTATCAGTTCTGTTCCTCTAAAGAACCTAATGCAGTCATAGTCTAAGATAGATAGCGACAAAGTCTTTAAAGAGCCAGGTACAATGACTTTAAAGTTCAAGAGAAAGGCCGGTGTAGCAGCTCTCACCTGTAACCCCAGCTCTCAGGAGGATCCTGAATTCACAGCAAGCATGATCTCCACTGACTCTATCTCAAAACAAAAGGCTGAGGAAGGAAGATGATGGTGGGAAGAAACAGGATTCATAGAAGAAGCAGGTTAGAGCTTAAATCTGGAAGGCTTGAGCCAAGAACATTCCAGGTAGAAGAAACCACAGGACAAGAGGTGGCCGAGTGGCAATGTGGCTGGGAAGCAGCAGATGTCTCAGTGTGGCTGGGCTGCAGAGGATGACAAGGAAGAAAAGCATAGGGGCAAGCGAGGAAGTAGGAAGAACCAGTGTGTGCCCAACCATGTGGGCTTTACTAGGAAGCAGCTGAGGGACATTGAAGAGGTGAGAGCCTCACCTTCTTGGGGGAGCCTGCTGTTTGCTTTCAGTTAGGTTTCACACGGATCTCCAACTGGCTTCAAAGTATTGCTTCTACCTCCTGAGTGCTGGGATCACAGGAATGTACCACCAAGCCCAGCTAGTCTTGTTTTTATTTTTATTAGGGGGAAGAGGCTGGTTTTCACAGCTGTCTCCTGGCACCTAACCCAAAGAAGACCCTTGTCATCACCTGGGAACTAGTCAGCGAGGTGGAGAACCCAGTGGATCAGCTTTAATGGAGTCAGACCCTGCATTTAACAACGTCCTGGGTGATTCTTATGCACATCAAAGCTCTGAACAACACCAGCCCAAAGGTCAGAGGATGACGGTCTTATGTATGGACAGGACTTCTGAATCAGTTGTTGGCAATAACGCCCCCAAGCAACTCAGACAGCAAATGTGGATAATGGATCTTCATGATGCTGTCGGACCTGCCTGGAAAAGCAGGCCATCCCAGAAGGAAGCCGTGAAAGGAAGAAAAAGATAAAGAAAAAAATCAAAGGAACTCTCAGTGCCTAAACATCTCCACCTCACATTAGCGTCTCACCCAGAAGGCCTCTACGGGTTAGTAATGGTAGAATCGATTCTCCTTGTGCTACAGGGAGTGTAGGCCAAGATTATTTCATTTGAATAATTTATCATCCCCAGCATTAGAACTTGAAGGCTTGCCAACTGCTACTGAATTCTTTAGAAGGTTATAGTCCTTTCTGTCCTTTCCTGGCTCCATCAGGCAAACTCTAAAAACACCTTTGCCTGAAGTAGCCATGAACTCCTCTCCTACTCAGGGTCTCCATGTGGCTAGCCTTGGCAACAAGAAAAAGGTAAGGGGCATGGGAAATGTGAGCTAGTCTGCTTTATTCCCGGTCCAGCATTACTGGGACTCTTAGATCATCTTCTCCAAGAGGGATGGAGAAGCCAAGCAGGATGTCATCCATCACCTGCGATCCTAGCCCTGGGAGACGGAAGCAGGAGGCTCATGAGTCCAAGGCCAGCCTGGGCTACAGGAGAGCAGATCTCAGAGCAGCAAGAACAACAAAATAGCGGTAGAGAATTGAAATTGGCTGGCAAAAAATGATATAAGAATGGGCCAGAGAACTCAGAGAGGGACCAAGTTCCCTGCCTCCCTCTCCTGAATGCTGGTACAACATCATACCTAGCCACATTTAATTATTGGGAGCCACTTATTCATTTTCTTTGAGGAAAAATTTAAAATCAGTAAAGTGCTCAAATCCTTAAGGATGTGTTTGTTTTTATATCTGCCTATATCCACACGGTTCAAACTTCTATCAAAGTACAGATTCTCACTTTTCAGTGAGTTCCCTTACACCCTTTCTCAGTTAATTCCATTCACCTCCCCTCCTCTCATGCACCACTGATCTGATCTGCATTGTTATAGATCAATTTTCTTTTCTTTGACAGCTAACTTCTCTTTTTCATATATCCATTCAGATTCTAGAATTTCAGTGTTTTGTGGCAGACAGCAGACCATGCTTGTGTTTGGTCTGTTTTTCTTTTTTTCACTCAGCATGTTTTAGAGGTGCCTTCGTGTTATTTTGTGGTTCAGCCTGCTGTGAACGGTGCCACCTCTAGGCAGGTACCTGGTCCTGGATGTCATAGGAAGCAGGATGAGCGAAACATGAGGAGTAAGTTAGTAAGCAGAACTCTTCCATGGCCTCTGCTCAGCTCCTGCCTTGAGTCCCTGCCCTGACTTGTCTGCATGATGGATAGTCACTGCATGTTTGGTTATGGTCTTATCACAGTAATAGAAGCCTAGTGAAAACAGTTTTAGTTAGGAACCCTCTGGGTTCTGTGGGAATTTTAGCACCTCTAGCATGTAGCTTGATTCTCTTGGGCACTCCCACTAATGCATTCTCTGTAGAGAGTCATCAAGGCAGACCCACAATGGAGAGGCCTCTTTCTTGGTTACCCTGCGTTTGACTTGTGGTGGGACAAAGACATACAGGTGTTTCTGCCACTCTTCCTGTCTTAACTTGTCATCTCATAAGGTCTCCTGATGGTGACAGTCTTCTCAGGAGGCTCCCGCAGAGAAAGGCTAGCATGTTTGGGAGGATCCCCTCCTCCTCTCAGGCTTGAAGCTTCCAGTCCAAATCATTGTGCTTTGGCTATGTGTACAAAATCTTTAAAATCATAGCTGTCTTCTTCTTTTCATATTTTTTTTTTGTGGACAGCCATGTCTTCTTCTATCTCTGCTGACCCTTAAACGAGTGCCTTCTTCTGCACTGGAGGGGTTCATCATTCTGGAACTATTCACTTCCTCGTCTCATGGCCTTACCCTTCAGATAGGTCAAAAAAGCTATCACGTTCTTTAGGATTGAAGTGGCCAGAGGAGGGTATCAGATCCCTCTGAAACTGGAGTTACAGCTGTGAGCCTCCTGATGGGGGTGCTGGGAACCCATCTCCAGTCCTCTGTAAAACCAGTATTCTCTCTTAGCCAATGGGCCACCTCTCCAGCCGCTGAATGCTAGGCTTTTGTTGTTAGAGTAGAACCCATGTTCTCTGGCTGAGCAAAGCAGATTACACACCGCCTTCCCTTTAACAAACACCTGATGAATGCCTTGCTTGGCAGCTCCGTGCCCAGGGAGAAGATCAGAAGACCATAAACCACGGCCTTTGTTCTCCGCTGCCTGAGCATGGATTGACTCTGAGGAAGAGCCATCACAGCAGGCTTGCTCAGATAGTCAGGCACCAAGTCTGTCTAGGGCAGCCATGAACGCTTCCCCTGGGAAGCAGAGCTGTGGCTAATATCCTGAGAGGAACAGACCTGTCTGGGTGGATAATGAAGGTAAGCACACACAGGCAGATAGGATGCCTCCCTTCTAGTCAGTGATATGGGAGATCTTCAGGGGATGCTGGCCCTGAACCCCAAATTCCTGCTTGCTGCTGGGGTTTTCTGACCTTGAAGGTCTCATTAGGATGCAAGCCAGTGTATCAGTTACATCTGACGACTGTTTCTGCAAATTCCTGGCAGAAGCAACTTTAGAGGAGGAACAACTCACTTTGGCTCATAGTTTCAGATGTGTGGGAGAAGGCATGGCAGAACAGTTATCTTCTTGGCCAATAGGAAGCAGAAACAGGATATATAGGATTGGTCCTGTGAGATCCAGCCCCAAGAACACATCCCCAGGTAACTACTTGCTCCTACTCGGCTGGGTCTTCTACTCTGTGCAATTTTCAATGATGTCATCATAGTATTATGAATCCATCAGGTATTAATCACCTGATTAAGTCTGAGCTTCCACAGTAAAACTGTCTCTGGAAACATCTTCACGGACACACCAGAGGTATTACTAATCTCCCAGGCACATCTTAATTCAATCAAGCTATGGTAATTAACTGTCACAGTTCACAGTTAGCTAAATGTTCTACCAGACGGGTCTCCCTACAAACACACGCTTAGGCAAGTGGACCTCTCTGTTCTTATTGTCGCAGCTGTATTACGTGCTCATGGGTCTTGCTTGCTTCTCAAGAGCTTGGATGGTGGGACCATCTAACACCCCAAGCCCCCACTTCTCATCCCTGTGTGGCACCCCTTTGATGTAGGAGGGTCATCTGTCTATATGTTACTTTCATTGGTTAATAAA
>LOEQ01000600.1:245637-262012 GCA_001685075.1 Bramus lutescens | reverse complement strand
GGGCAGTGGTGGTGCACACATATAATCCCAGCAGCCACACTGGTTAGCCATAGGGGCCGGGCAGTGGTGGTGCACACCTTTAATGCCAGCACTAGAGAGGAATGAATATAAGGCGGGATGAGACAGCAACTTGCTCTCTTATCTGTCTGAAGATTTCATAGAGGTACGAGCTCTCTAGTGGTTGGCTGCTTTGCTTCTCTGATCTTTCAGCTTAAACCCCAATCTCTCTCTCTGGGTTTGTATTATTCGTGCTTTACCTGTTAGAATGCAGTGAGCCATTAGAAGGAGCTTTCAGATGGGGTCTGAAAATAGAGTAACCATTAGCAAGCGAACGCACAAAGCTCTGCTTGTATCTCTATCGGCAGTGCACATTTAATGACTACTGGCTGGATCCCTATTGTAGTAATTACTTTTCTTGTCACTAGGATAAAAACATCTGGCAGGACAACTTAGAGAAATGATATTTTGGGCTCATGGATTTCCATCCACGGCCCTCGCTTCTCTTGAGTCTGCCTCCACAGTGAAATAGAATATTGTGGCGCTGGAATAAAAGGAGGAGGCTGTTCTCTTCATGGCAGACAGAAGCAGAAATGGACAGTAACGGGGAAGCAATATAGGAGAGAGCCCGGACAAGGCAGTAGTGACATGCCCCCAGTGATCTACTCTGCCCTTTAACCACACCTCCTCTTCCACAGTCCCACCAACTTCCAAGGTTTCAATGTACTCAAATTTGAATCCATCAGTGGATTAAAGCGCGGATTAGAGCCAGAGCCCCCATTATCAGCTGTTTCTGAAAATGTTCTCATGGGCACATCTTTACAAACTCAACCCAGCCAACCTGAGAGTCAAGATTAACCTTCACATGGACTGTGGAAAAGCTGGAGAAAGTCTCATAAGCCACAGTGCAGCATGTTAAATATTATTTGGGAGGAGAAAATGCTTGGGAACCTCAGAGACTTCCCTCCTGGAACAGCATGGAAAGAAAGCTTCACAAGGGTGGTGTCTGTGGCAGATCCAGGATAGGAGATGGTGTGAGTCACACGAATGAAAAACTTAAACAAACAAGCCAACAAAAACCCAAGGAACAAGAGACCTGGATCCTACAGCACCTTTGCAAACAACAGATGGTCCTGTGGGTGCATTACTAGTACCTTGCCTGTGGCCTTAGGACAGGGTGAACATGGGCAAGGGAAAACATGAAGCTTAAATCTCATTGTCCTTGCAGCAAATCTACTCCTGGAGATGACATTTAAGTCAGTGTCCAAGGCTGTCTCAGAAGGTGTCAGAAAAGTGCAGAGAGGATCATCTTATTTGGCAAAACTATCAGTACTTGCAAGGGCCAAAGACATGAAAACGGTGCATATCACAGTGCCAATTACATGGATAAGAGATGTCACAGACATCGACAAGATGTCGTTTATGTGACAGGGATGTAATATGACAGGGTTTCTGCTTATTTTCTGTTACCATGTTCCATTTTACCCAGGAGCAACGTGACCAGACTTGTTTAAATGAATGTCCTGGGATAGGATGAAGAATTTCTTTCTGCCGGAAGTACAGATCGCTGCCGAGCTGGAACTGCTGAGTTGATGCTTCAGGGAATGAACTAGGTCTGTAGATTTCAAGGTCAGATCAGGCTGACACTGTTTATGTAGGTCATTTACAAGTCATAGAGAGCCACTGTGGTACTCTGAATGAAATAGCTCATGTGTTTGAATGCTTGGTCTCCAGTTGGTGGAACAGTTTTGGGAAGGATTAGGAGGCCTTGTGTGTCATTTGTTGGGGCAGGGTGGGCTTTGAGGTCTCAGAAGGTCACACCAGACCTAGTCTCTCTGTCTTACCATCTGAGCTGTAAGCAAGCCTCCAGTTAAATGCTTTCTTTTACAAATTGCTTTGGTCGTGTTTTCTCTTCACAGCAATAGGACAGTGGCTAAGACGGTCATTTGACATCCTGTGCATGGTCATAAACACCAGAGGCTCCCAGGAACAACCTTGTGTCTCCCTCTGGTGCCTTTTCTCTCCTGGAGCCATCAATCAATATTCCCTCATTCAATTTTGTGACAATACTACTGAATGTATCACAGTTAATGAGAATCAAATTTAAATGGTATGTAAGTGTTAACTATTCATTTTCACTAGTGAATAGATAAGTATATTATTGTCTGTTACTATGTATATGTATTTTTGAAGATAAAAGGAATCAGAATTTGCTTTGAACTCTAGAGATCTTAAGAATACCCCTTGCTACTCTGCTCTGGATATTACTGTGACACTTCCGTTTTGATTTTACATGATTTCAATTAGTTTTGGTCAATGGCAGTCTAAAAATATTAGGTGGAAAATTCCAGAAGTAAATGACTCAGAAGTTTTAAACCTTTATCACAGTAGAACTGTACAACTATTACAACTGTTTTATATTTACTAGTCTTCATCTCCTCCTGTGCTTGACAAATAAAGAAATGTTGCCATGGTGTGTCTAGGATAAAGCATGACACACTGCTGTTATTAGTATCTGATGTTGCAGATGTATCTGAAGTGCTGGAGTGTGCCCTGTAGGAGCAAGGCCGCTGTGATACATTTACCATTATCAGACATACACGAAGAGAGAGCAGGGGTTTTCTAAACCATGGCTTCAGGAAAGGGGCAGCTAGGGAGTTACCCTGCAGATGCACACTGCACGGATGCAGATGGGCACTACATGATGCAAATAGGCGCTGCTCGGATGCAGATCAGCACTACATAGATGCAGATGAACACTGAATGGATGCAGATCGGCACTGCACGGATGCAATTCAGCACTGCATGGATGCAGATTGGCACTGCATGGATGCAATTTGGCACTGCATGGATTCAGATCAGCACTGCACGGATGCAGATTGTCATTGCACTGATGCAGATCAGCACTGCATAGCTGAAGATTGGCAATTCATGAATGCAGAAGGCACATTTCTATCTCGGCACTGGTCTCCTTTGACATGAACCTGGTTGGCTATAAGATCCATGTTTGAGTTTTCTTCAGTCCTTTTCAGATCCTGACAACATGGGCCTGGCTTCCTCACTCCAACACTGCAGAGAAGAGTGGAGTCCCCTTTCTTTGTCTCTTTTTGGGAGAGGCAAAGAAAGACCCTTGCCTGGATGCCATCCGAGGCAAGGTTTCTACTGCCTTCTGTTTCTGCCAGGGTAGCAGCCAGCGGTGACCCTCAGTTCTTCAGAATGACTTAGATGAGCCTCACTGTCCCTTGGCTTCAGTGTGCAGTCTTCCAGTTATCTGTTATCTGTCATAAAGCCATGGCTTCATTGCCCTGAAGGTGTTCCATCTCTGGGATCTTAACCTTGGATAATTCCCTTAGCTTATGTTCAGAAGCGAGAGGGACATCTACACTTGAGCGTGAGTGACTGGTTTCCAGCTTCCACTCCATGCCACGCCGAGCTGTGACTGACTTCTAGCCCTGAGAGACACAAGCAGAAGAGCCACGCGAAACCTCTGAGAGCTTCCCTCACAGAAATTCAGCATTTTTCTTCTTCCTGTCTGCTGGGTGGAATAAAGGTGTGGTGAGCCATGAGCTAGAAGCTCTCCGATTGAGGCTGGTAGCTACAGTACAAAGGGAACTTGAGTTTCTTCTGCTCAAAAAGCTCCATAACGGCCCTGCATCCTTAAGTTTTGATGAGGGAGAAATCTGCTATATTGAAGACTTGGCAGATCTTCAGGTTTTCTGCCCTTGCAGGCAATCTCGACCCCAATATTTACAGCCTCACCCCATGCTGAATTTCCTTTCCCCATTAATTGTGCATCATTGCCTTTGGACCTCAAGTCTGAGTTTTTCCGATTTTCTCTGGGTATGGTTTCCATCTTTGCCCAGCCTCCAGAGGCCCTGCAACACTCATTATGAAGTGACTCAGAGCTCCCCAGGGTGCCCAGAAACTGCTCTGCTATCCTGTCCTATGTCTGTGTGTGGAGGAACATTTGCAGACGGGATCCCCAGGGGAGGCATCGCTTCTGTCTCCACCACAGCCACAACCCAGAGGATCAATCTGCCAGGGTTGCTGACTGAAGAAAGAGTTGAGGAAGCTTGCAGAGCCCTCAGCTCAAGGAAGGGGTTGCGGCTATGTGCAGTGCCTTGCACAGTCTCAGAAGGGATGCTCACTGGACAAAGAGGCCCTTGGACAAAGGAGGGTCTTTTAGGGGTTGCGCTAGCAGAAGGATGGGTGGGTCAGAGTCGACAATACAAGCAGGACATTGCAGAGGAAGCAATGGACTCCTGGGCTCTGTCTGCCTCAGTCATGCCAGCCAGGATGCTGATCTACAGGACTCTTTAATTCTGATGTAAGCCCAACACATCTCCACAGATGGTCTTGATATCATCATAAAGTTCAGCATGAAGGAGCCAGCTATAGGAAAAATTAATGGGAAGGACAGACCTCTAGGAGTCAAGCATGTCTTCCCAGATTGAGCCAAACTAGTTAATCATATCCCTGAGAAAATGTCATCTTGCTGGATTTACCTTTGTCTGTTTTCTGACACTCTGAGCCGTAACAAAGGTGACTGTCTCAGTTGGGGGTTTCATTGCTGTGAAGAGACATCATGACCACAGTGATTCTTATGAAGAAAACATTTAATAGTGCTGGCTTGCTTATAGTTCCAGAGGTTCCGTCCATTATCATCATGATGGGGATCATGGTAGCTGCCGGCAGACGGGGTGCTGGAGGAATAGCTGAGAGTCCTACATCTTACAGATAACAGGAACTTGACTGACAGTCACAATGGGGCAAGCTTGAACAAGAGGGACCTCAAAGCCCACCCCCCACATTGACACTTCCTCCAACAAGGCCACACCCCTCATAGTGCCACTCCCTTTGGGGGCCATTTTCTTTCCAACCACCATGGGGACTTAGGCCTTCTCTCCCATGGGACTCCAGAATTCTTCAAGACAGAAACACAACCATCCCTTTGTCCTCTATACTACAATGTGATAGACAGTTAGCAAGTGCTTGTTGATCGACTATATGAAAGAATCTTGACTCTGGACTGCCCACTTAAAACTGACTCCATAGGGCTGGAGAGATGGCTCAGTGGTTAAGAGCAGTGCCTGCTCTTCCAAAGGTCCTGAGTTCAATTCCTAGCAACCACATGGTGGTTCACAACCATCTGTAATGATATCTGGCACCTCTTCTGGACTGCAGGCATACACACAGACAGAATACTGTATACATAATAAATAAATATTAAAAAAACTGGCTCCATAACAATAGAGTTAAATGGGATGATAGAAGAAAACAGGTTACACAGGCATAGAGTGGATGAAGGATTCTGACTGTGGTCAGAAGATAAAGGGAAGTGGACTATTGCTGAGTGTGGATTCCGGGTTGATCATGTCTTCCCTAATAAGATGCTGCTGGAGGCTCACGTGGCCTGCTCTTGTGGTCCACTCTCTTACACTAAGTGCACATGAGACAGAGCGTGTAAAATAGGTGATACAGCTCCCTCCCTGGAGGTCTTGGTACCACCACACTCGGGACCCATCTTGGCAGGAGACTGAAGCTAGCCACAGCTGATTAGTATGGGAAATCCAGTTGGCCGAAGGGACTCCTTCATGAATGGTCCTGGCCCCCTGGAGATGAGAATGGTCCCTGAGGTCTTAGGTCTAATAAAGACATTGGAATGGTTTGAACCAGTGTCTGAATGGTCTTCTCTGGTGGATCCCTCACAACAACAAAAAAAACCACTGCAGACCCCAGCTGGGTGTCTGTCTTTGCAGATCCATTATAGTGCTGGGGCACAGCCCAAGGCCACGCCAACAGAGCGAGCAACCGCATGTGTGCTGGCGTTTTCAAATTATATTACAAATGCTCCCAGTGAGAGTGGATGCTATACCAAATGACAAGTTGTGCGGTTTGGGGGTTAGTGACAAAAGTTGTAAGCTACAGAAGAACAAGAACTTGCTTTCTTCTGATATCTACCAAGTGCCTAGGCCACAGCACACCACCCAGCACAGGATGGAGCTGAAGTATCTGCTGAATGTTGATTATAGGGCCACTGTAGCCCCTGGCGGAGACTTCCTCTCTTTAGGATGGAAGGAGGTATCAGTTCCTTTGGACTCCGGCCATGAACCCTTAGGCAACATCACATAAACAGGATGACAAAACAGGATTTACTGTTTTGTCACAAGATGTCATCCCTGAACCCCCAGAGTACTCACCTTCACCCTGCCCTCCTCCTTCTCCGGCCTTTGGTAACCACTATTTTGTGTACCTCAGCTTCTGTGATGACCCATGTGGGAGGCAGATCCTGTGGTTTGTCTTTCTGCGCCTGCCTACTCTTCGCTTAGTGTGAGGTCACCCAGGTTAATGCATGTTGTCAAAGGAGATAGGATCTCCTTCCTTTATATCTTCCTTACCTTCCAATGCACTCCCCCATGCTACAAACAACGTTAGAAATAAGAGTGCTGGGCATATCTGACAGCTTAGGGGAGGGTCTGCTGCATTTGTGGGAGCTCTTTTTGGTTCATAGAACATTCTATGCCTTAAGGACTCAGAGTTCAGTGGGCCTGCAGAGACATGGCTCATCAATTCACGGTTCCCGAGTGGCTGGTAAGGCACCTCGCCTCTTGGTCCCTGCCTGAGACTTGGCATTATGCTGATGGAAGCTGGAAATATAAACCAACCTCAACTGGCCAGTGTGCCTACTGNGGGGCCGCCACCTGCCCTGACATGCACCCAGCACTTCTGCCCAGGGGAGAGTTGATCTCTCATTTTTGAACGCTGAAGCCAAGGTAGGGGTTCTGACGCACATGCGTCGTCACTGCAGTTTATCTCCCAGTTAAGGAAGGATTTATACCCCATTTTACCTTTGCTGAAATGCCAAAGCAATGTGATAATCAGTTTGCCACTGCTGATGCTCACAAGAGTGAAGTCCACATCTGTGCTGCTAGGCAACAAGATGCTCCGCTTCCTGTGCGTCACTGGGTGTCTCAGAGCATCACTGATTTCCCTGCCAGCAGCATCCTTGGCATTAACGCTGTGCTGAGGAGCCTCCAGCTATCTGTCCTGTCTTGACCAACAGGGATGCCCTCGGCTGCCTATCTGATCTCATGGGCAAGAGATTTAATCTGGATGGAATCTTGAAACTGGTCCTTGGCTACTTTATGGGCCACTGTATGTCCTCAGGATAGGGGACTGAATTTCATTTCTAAATGATCTGCTTGTTTCTGACTCCTCCCCTAAGTGGGTCAGGGTAATTTTAGACAAGATCTTTTGAGGCTCTAAGAATTCAATTCAAATTGGAATTGACTTTAAAGGATGTAAAATTCTCATGGGAAGATATTCCCACCTTGTCAGTTTGAGCTCTCGTGTTAACTAGCTATAGTTTGGGAATGACCTCTTCCAGGTTCTCAGTGGTGTCAAAAAGGCGAGAAGTGGCTGATACAGCCCCTTGCATGGTGATTTGGAAACATTGCCTGGGCAGAAATCCAATCCCTCCATGTCCTCTGCGGCATCAGAATTGCCAGCGCCCCTGGTGAGCTTTCCAACCCCGCATCCTCGCTGTAACCCCTACTGGGGGATTTCTGCCCTCAGCAAGGCGGTGAGAGCTCCAGAATTTCTCTATGGAAACTGTTCAGGGGATTCATTCTAATTGAAGAGGGGTTAGGGAAGTCCTGGAAATAAATGCTTGTCTCACTTTACATAGCAGCAAAAAGCGAACATTCAGACGGAAATATAGGAGATGCGGGATGGGAGGCAATGGGCTCTACTCTTGGTTTCCTGGGCGCAGCCCACCTAGCCAAACTCAGTTGTGTTCTCCTTTCCAAAGTCAGGGTTTCGAGGCGCTGGAGGGTCATTGCCAGCAAGTGGCACTAGTGAGAGAGGGTGGGACCTTTAGCAGGCGTGACTCAGTGGGAAGTTAGAGCCACATTGTAGGTGAAGCTCTGCTGTACACTCTTGCCATGATGCAGTGTGCCGCCACAGGCACCAAGTGATGAGGCCAATCATGGACTAGAACCTCTGAACTCATGAGTCAAATAAACCTTTCTCTTGTGTGCTCTGACTACCTTAGGCATTTCCGTCTGTGACAGAAAGCTGACAACGCGGAAGTGCCTTAGGCAATGCCCTCTCCATCGCTGGGTCAGCAGATGTAAACTCTGTAATATTGAGGCTGAGTGTGTGTGCCTTCTCCAACTATTCTAGGATTTAACAGGCTATGATCCCTTGAGACATGGGCCCCACGGCAGTTAAATAAACAGTCACCTGTAGATATTGTTTATCTGGGAAAGAGAGAAAAAGGATGTGGTCAAATAGGTCCTTTAAGACTTTTTTTTTTGCCACCTTGACAAGGGATAAATTGAAGTCAACAAGATTCAAGACTGGTCTTAATGTATTCAGCGGCAAGAGAGCCAGGAAGACCCCAGACCCACACAGCAGCTTAAATGCGTCCCCCAGTGGGGCCATTTCAACTACTAGGAATGTGAGGGCATTGGTTGTTCCTTCTTGGAGGAAGAAGGGTTAGTTTGTGAGACTCAGAAACATCTCAGTGGTTAGTACAAACTAAGTGTGTTAGTGTAAACTGGCTCTGTCAATTATAACTGGGTGTGCTGGCTAGTTTATCTGACACAAGCTAGAGAGAATGGAATTATCACTGTGTGTGCTGGCTAGTTTTAGGTCAATTTGATACAGTCTAGAGGGGAAGAATCCTTAATTGAGAAAATGCCTCCATAAGATCAGGATGCAGGCAAGCCTGTAGGGCATTTTCTTAATTAGTGATCAACGAGGGAGGGCCCAGACTATTGTGGGTAGTGCCATCCCTGGGCTGGTGGTCCTGGGTTGTCTAAGAAAACAGGCTGAGCAAGCTACAGGGAGCAAAGTCAGTAAGCTAGTAACCCCTCCATGGCCTCTGCATTAGCTCTTGCAGCCAGGTTCCTGCCCTGTTTGAGTTTTGACTCCCTTCAATGACGGAGAACAAACCCTTTCCTCCACCAGGTTGCTTTGGTCACGGTGTTCCAACACAGCAACAGTAACTCTGACGAGATCACTGGGTTACCCTGAGACAGCCAGAAGCCTTTCTGACCCTTAGTTCCTTCAGCTAAGACATTAGAAAAAATCACCTTGATCCACAAGGTAATTGAGGGCTGGAGAGATGGCTCAGTGGTTAAGAGCACTTATCGCTCTTACTGAGGACCCAAGTTGGATTCCTATGCCCACATAATGACTTAGAACCATCGAAAAGTCCAGTTCCAGGAGATCTGATATCATTTTCTGAACTTCTCAGACACTAGGCACAAACATGGTGCATATATACACTCGGGTTCACCATGTACACATAAGATTTAAAAAATGTGGCATTTGAGAGAATTAAATGAAATGTTACTAAGTGGTTATCAGGAAAGTATCCAATACTATGTCGCCAAGTACTCACAGCTATCCTGTGACGCCACTTCCCCATTTTGCAGAAAGAGAAAAGAGAACACTAGAGAGCCTAAAGAACTCTGCTGTGATGTGGATTTATACCCATGTCTGCCGGACTTTGGCCCATTGAACCTGTTTACGAACAGAGCTACCAAACATTGCTGAAAACAAAATTACCTGAAGGTTTTGTTCTTCAATTTCCAATGCTGAGATGCCACCATGATCAGTTACATCTGAAAGTCTGGGGTACAGACAGTTGGGGACCCCCAGTTTTAAGAGACTCTCCATTAATGTTGGGTCTCAACCAGCTGTTTCTTCGAATCACCAAGGGAAACATTTCCAAGATAGCAGTGGTCACACTCAGGAGCTTCTGGGTTATATCGTGTGGTCCTTAAGTCCAGTAGAGCCATGGTTGTGCTGTGATAGTGAAGAGAGCCCAAGGAAGTATTGGAGCTTTTGCCACCATTGAGTCTATGTATAAAACAAAGGCTTTGCTTGCTGGGTGGTGGCGCACGCCTTTAATCCCAGCACTCGGGGAGGCAGAGGCAGGCAGATATCTGTAAATTCGAGGCCAGACTGGTCTACAGAGTGAGTTCCACGACAGCCAGAGAACATAGAGAGAGGGAAAAAAAGCTTTGCTAAGATGTTCCCAGAGTCCTTCTGACTTGGATTTGTGCTTACTTAGGAAGAGTGCTGTGTTGTCTCCATTTGCCAGCGGGAGGGAGAAATTCTCCCCGACTCAACAAGTGGGTGGTGGAGGCAGGACAGGCAAGGAACAGCCCCTGAGAGTGTTGGTGCAAGCCTCCTGCTGCATTCACATAGCTGGCTAGATCAATAATGAGGTCAGCATACATTCATCTGTCTTTTTACTGAAGGATCTGAAAATTTCCTTATTAAAGTCAATTTTTAAAAAAACCAAAATACTCTTTTCATTACTTTAAACTCTCTTCCCCTTTTGATGACACCAAGTGGCATTTGTGCATATGTTGTGACAACTCTGCCTTCCAATTTTATTGAGAGGACAGTTATATTGCACTGTTGAACAATCCCCATATCTCAGTGGCGTAATGGGAACTCATGTTCCGTTTTAAGGTGCATCTGGGGATGGGGGCAGGCAACTGGGGACCCAGGCTGGTGTGGTACTCACATAACTGTTTGGGCAGAATAAAGAACCTACTCAGTGTGGGCTCTTACATGTTCCAGCACTGGGGGAATCCCATCAAATGCTGTCTCCTGGATATATGGCATGGCTAATGTAATCATGAACACACAGCAAGCAGCTATGGCTTCCCTCACATCCCTAGAGCCTTGGCAGCTGTCCGCAGGGTGTAACTCACAAGGACCCGGTGGATTGTGGATGTGACTACCTGGGTCATTAGCTCCACTGGCAATGAACTGCAGTTAGCACAGACTGATGAAGACAAGGAAAAGTGACTCCTTCCACACAAAGCCAGACCAAGCATGTGCCAGGAGGGAGTAAGCAAGTGTCTGTCTGTGGACCACTGCACACGGCCAGCCACCCTAAGGGATGGCAGGCCCCAGTGTCATCACAGTGTCCTTCACTTCCCGATTTCAGATTTCTTCACAGTAAACGTTACACAGGATCATATTTGACTAAAGCAACAACAAACCCAAACAGTGTCTGACAATCAAAATAATTGATATTAATTTTGAACCTATCTTGAAAAAAGTCCCAGCGAGGTATGAGGACTTTTTCTTTCTTCCCACTTCCTTCCGGGCTGGAGAAGCCTTCTGTGTTCTTTGAGACTCTTGCCAACAGTGTGAGATCTTTCTACACCGCCTCCTAGACAGAACCAGGCCCCTTACATGCTCACTCTACACTTGCCAACAGTGTGAGATCTTTCTACACCACCTCCTAGACAGAACCAGTCCCCTTACATGCTCACTCTACACTTGCCTGCACCATTACAGCACTCACCATGCTGTGCTACAGCTTGCTTCTGGTCTAGTCATTTATTTAACCTATGTACATAGTTCTCGCTATGATGCACACTGTTTAGGCAGCATCACTTAGTCCAATCCTTGTGACCTGTCCAGGAGGCGACCTCTGCTATTTCTACTTGGCTCATGAGCCACCTAGCCTCAGAGGAGCAGGTATTTTTTCAGTTCAGGAGAAAAAACAGAGGCTGGAGTTGACCCAGATAGAAGGACTCTCTTGGCTGGATCAGGAACCTTGGGGAAAGAGAGTGGTCATCATGAGCTTAGGATTCTCAAAGGCCTGGGCCAGGGCTTGGAATCAGGAATGGCTGTTAAGTGAACAGGTCTGCTGACGTAGTTGCTGTGAGAGCTAATCCTGGTTGTCAAGTAGATTATATCTGGAGCTAAAACCCAAGCAACTGGGCATGAAGTAAGGGATTTTCTTGATTTGCTTATTTGAGTGGGCAAGGCTCACCCTAGATCTGGACCACACCTTCAAGAACATGGAAGAAGGGAGCTTTCTCCTTTTGCAAGCTTGCCCTCAGCCTTGCATGGTAAAGTCCTCTATCCTGTTGCTGAAGGCTTCCATGGAGGGATTAGAACCTAATTCTTTGGGGTTCCAATGCGGACTGAAGACTAGCAGTTCCCTAGGAAACCTCCCACCCCTGCGCACTTTCTGGGGAAGCCAGGGTCATGTGGGGTCGTATAGCAGTTCCTCATGATGAGATTTATGCTTCCAGATCCTTGCTTTGTCACTTGTCCTAGATGTCATTTAATACACTGGTAAAGTGACAGTGCCCTGCCAGCTTGGTGAGGAATTGTTTGTTATTGGGGTTTTGAGACAGGGTGTCTCTGGCTATCCTGGAACTCACTCTGTAGACCAGACTGGCCTTGAACTCACAGAGATCCGCCTGCTTCTGCTTACCTGAGTGCTGGGATCAAAGGCGTGTGCCACCACTGCTTGGTGAATTTTTTGTTTATTTGTTTTGTTATGGGGATTTGGAAATAGCTTTCCTTGTTTAGCTAGAAATTGTTGGAGCCACCGATTCCTTTTGTGGGCCTGTAACAAGTGACCGATGGATGACCTTGGAATAGTGGGCCATAAGCTCCACCCTTGGGTCATGCTAGGTACCATTTCCTGGGCATCCAGCCTTACCCAAAGGAGCGTCATTAAGTACACGGATTTCTTCATCTTCCTCACCTCCAGCCCTCCATCCCTTCCACCCCAGACCACCTGTTTCCACATTGCAACCCTAGGAAGGCTGACTTAAGCCCAAGGACTTCCCAGTCTCTTTGGCTGCCTCATGCATAGGCTGGCTTCTGGGATCAGCATAAGACGTGGCAGGCAAACTAGGCCCCACTTGGTAGCAGCTGCTCTCTCTACCAAGCAAGCTTTCCTGTTTGCTCTGCATCACCAGAACAAAGGCTCCATAAGGCTGAGGAGCTAATCCACCTGCCCCATGGCTGGCTAACCTGCACATGGGATCTTGCACGCAGTAGGTCCAACTGCAGACCTTAATCCTGACACTATCCTAGTGAAGCAGGCGTCACTGCTGCTTTTCAACTGAGCCTTAGTAGAGTGGCCTGATGCTGCAAGGGTTTGAACCAGGATTTGGCCCCAGGTCTTTGGCTCTTAGTGCCATAAGGATTCTAGGGCCCCAAGTGGTTTTAAATATGCAGTATCTTCAATTTTATGAAAATAGCTTGTCTATGACTCAGCCTGTGTTCTTGTTACACATGATTCTGATGCACACTGCATTCAGAGAGAAAAGTTGCTGAAAGGCCAATATGTAATCAAAGACAGTCATGACGAATGTATTAAGAATGGGAGCCTCTCGCAACAAGGAAGTTTAAGGACTCCAAAGTGCCTGGTTCTGGCTGTTCACTGTGAATCCTCTCCTTTGGAGGGAATGCTTCAGGCTGTTCAAAGGTGACCAAAAGTTTTGTTTTTAAAATAGACACACACTATCAACTACTAAATGGATACACAAAATACAATGCATTATTATACACCATAAAAATGAATGACGTCAACCAGGAGGTGGTGACCCACCCCTTTAATCCCAGCAATGAAGAGGCAGAGGCCAGCCTGGTCTACAGAGTAAGAGCCAGGACAGCCAGGGATACTAAGAGAAACCTGTCTTCAACACATCAGTGAAGTCCTGTTACTTGTACAACATGGATGAACACTGAAACCTCTTTGCTAAGTGAAAAAAGCCAGAAATAGAAGGCCACACAGTCTATAGAATACCCACCTATGAGAGATTTCCTAAGTAAGCAAGACCCTGGAGAATGAAAGCAAGTTCATGCATGCAGGGAAAGGGGCAGCTAATGCATCTGGGGCTTCGTGGGGTGTCTGCAAGATGGGGTAGTGGTTGGCAAAACACTGTGTATTTACTACCATTGAAATGTACTTTTAAAATGGTTTAAATCCTGCGTGTGGAGGCACACACCTTCAAACCCAGCACTTGGGAGGCAGAGGCAAGCAGATTTCTTGAGTTCTAGGCTAGTCTGGTTTACACAGTGAGTTCCAGGACAGCCAGAGATACATAGTGACCCTGTCTCAAAAAACATAAAACAGGTTTAAATGGTAAAATTTATACAACATATATTTTACCACAACCTAACAACAGCAAATGAGAAACTAGAAACAAGCAGCTGACCTCTCCAGCTGTTTCTAGAAAACAAGAACTGCACACTGACCACCAAGTCTGATAAAGTCTAGAGCTCCAATACCTGATATAAAGGCTGCAGTGATGCTGTGCTGTGTTTGGGAATTTTGCTGAAAGAATTGAAGTCTAGAGCCGGATGTGGTGCCACACGCCTGTAATAGCACTGGGGAAGCCACGGCAGGAAGACTGAGTTCAAGGCCAGGTGGGCTACACGGAGAAAGGCTCTTTAAGAAAACCCCAGAGGGAATAGGAGAATCCATTTCAGGGGCTCTCGCCACAAGGGTGAGTATGCAGTGAGCATTACACTGTGCATACCAAAACATTAAATGTATTCAGTAAAAATTAATGAAATTAAGTATCTTCAAACCTCTTAGGTAATTTTATTTAAAAAAAGGGTAAAGAAAAACAATTAGAGTTGTGTACAAAGATATAAAAACCAGATCCATAATTTGAAAATCTTAGCACAGCATGTTATTTTCTGAAACTAAAGGTGCAGCTCCCACCCCTTGACTGTGGCTTGTCCAGGTCTCCAGGCTGCTGGAGCTGCCACCCCCATTGGTAGAGCACGCTGGTGGGTGAGTCTTGCTTCCTGGGCCTTAGGAATCTGCCACATCTTTCTTTAGTATGTGAAAACAGCTGGCACAGGAAGGGTGGCTGGTGGAGATGGGCCCTTCCCTTCCCCTAGGCCCTTCCCTGCAGGCAGCTGCTCTGCCCTTGAAGCCGACCCCAAACCCACAGAACGGCCTTTGCATCCATCTGGACGGACCAGTGGGAAATGATCTCATCCTATTATCTTGGCTCTTAAAGTTTCAGTGGCTCCATAGTAGACCCAAGTATTTGGAGGTTCCAGATGGCTTTATTCATGGAAGGGCTGCAAGTAGCCAGCTCCCTGATGAGGCTGTTCTTACTAAAGCTTCCCACACTTCTCCCTCATCCACAATGAAATGGTGATATTGTCTGCACCAACCCAGGCCCTGCTGTGCCTTGGAAGCTTACCTCTTCCAACCAGGTGGCACAATCCTGGTGACGAGAGCCTCTTCCTGCACTTCTGGGGTGTCTCGTAGCAGCACCAAGCCTGCATTGCCTTCCAGGCACCCTTTTCCTGGCACCCTCTTCTCTTATTCAACAGCTCCCAGAATCCTTTACAGGCCCAGCCTGTCACCATGATTGGCGCAGGCGGCATTGGAATAGCATCCTTGATGTGTTATGAGGACCATCGAGTCTGAGCTTTGTGGAAACTCTTTCTCTAGGGGCCCCCAAAGTCACAGGACTGACTGCTGGGATCATCGCCAATACTCGGGATGCTTGTCTGAGGGTAAAGATACAGAGGGCACACAGTTGGAGATGGCAGTCCTGATGCATGCCGTCACCCTCAGTAAGCTGCTGGTTCCAGTGGAAAGAATGCTCCTGTGCACCTGTCGATGTCTCTTTCTGTCTCTAAGGCTGGAGACTGATCCCAAGGCTTCAAACACGCTAGGACCACTCTCCCATGGAGCCACATCCCAACCCCTTTGCTGACACAAAACACACCTTTGCTGACAAGTTGTTTGTGGCTATATCTAGTGTGGTTCTGTGAAATTTTTATTTTCTGCATTAAAAAAGGTTTTATTGTGGTAAAATTGCAAAAGATTTACCATGTTGGCTCTTTTAAGTGTTAACTCACTGGCATGAAGTGCATTCTCACTGTTGGACAATGTTATCATCACTGCCCACTTCCAGCATCTTTTCTGCATCCTACACTGACATCCTGCCACCATTTCATGCCAGCTCCCATCTCTCCTGCCTTCAGCCCCCCCAGTGACCATTTTAGTTTGTCTCTAAGAATACCTGCATTAGTAAATAGCACATGAGTGGGAATTCATCACTAATTTGTGACTGACTTACCTTACTTACAAGGGTCACAAGGAAGAGTGTACCAGAGCGTCCTCCTTCCTTGCTGCGAGCTAATATCCCACTGCAAATACACACTTTGTTTCTCCCCTCACATGTGGGTGGACATGTGTGCTAGTTCTGGTTTTCTGGCTGTTATAACAACAGTGCAGTGAAAAGCGGTGGAAGGGCATCTATGTGAGTCTTGTCCACTTACAAGCATTGTGTCTCCGCCGTGGGATGGCTGGTTACACAGTGTAACATGAGGGGCTGCTTGCTTGTTGGGATATCTGTCCTGCCCGGTACCCCATAGCTGGCAAGCCCCAAGAAAACCAGAGAATCTCCATAAGTTATAAAACTGATTGGCCCATTAGGTCAGGCGACTTATTAGCTCTTGTAGCTTTATTAACCCATTATTCTGATCTATGTTAGCCACGTGGCTCAGCACCTTTTTTCAGTGGGGTAGATCACATCCTGCTGCTTTGGTGGTCTGGGCAGGA
>LOEQ01000600.1:199891-228486 GCA_001685075.1 Bramus lutescens | reverse complement strand
TTACCTTTTCTATTCATCTTTTCCTCTAATAGGTGTGGTTGGGGCTGTCTGAGAGTCTGTTGAAAAATCTTCTAGGTGCCAGTGAATCCAAAGCTCAGATGGTTGTTCCTCGTGGTAGAGTCAGTGTCACAGTTCTGGTTACCCCGTTGGTTACTTGGTGTTCCTGGAGATAGCTCAGCACTCCTGTGCTTTGCTCTGCTCCCTTGGAGTTTGCTGTCTCAGGCCAGCTTTGCCCTGTTTCTGTAAATCCTGGTCTGGATCCCCTCCTGCAGAAGTTCCAAGCTTGGAATTGAACCTGTTCTGGTGGAGATCGCTGATCTGGATCTGGTCACTGGCTCAATCCTGATCCGCCAGTGTGCCGGGACTGGGCTGGCTCCCAAGACTGGATTTGCTCCTGGCTTCTGCTCCCAGGGGAACTTGTTCGCTCTCTGTCCTAGGTAGCTGGTTCTGTCCCACTCCGGTTCTGGTGGAGATCGCTGACTCCGAGTCAGGTTGCTGGCTCAATCCTGGTCTGCCAGTGTCCTGGGACTGGGTTGGTTTCTGGGGTTGGATTTGCTCCTGACTTCTGCTCACAGTGGAGCTTCCCTAGACTGATTTTTTAAGAGCATCTTTACCAGTTGCATCTCTGAAACCCAATTTGAGCCTACATTCATGAGCTTGCAGAAGCATGGCTTGTGAATGCTCAGGAGGAAGCTGAGCACAAAAGGAACCGCAATTCACTTTTCTAATTAAATGTCTCTGAGCTTTCTTGCTAGTCCATGAGAAGATGGGGGTCCTTGACAGCATCAAAATCTTAGATGCCATTCTGCGGCAGGCTCAATGTCAAATCAGGGAAAGAACAGATTACTCCAGATTCGAGCTCGGTCCCCTCTACTCCCCACCCCTTCCTAATGACACATTTCTTTGCAGTTCCCTTAATGATGCTAAATGCTTTATTTAAAAAAAAACCTATAAAAAGGAAAGCTTTTTATTATATTTCTCTAACGCATGTCAGTGCAGTTGAGTTTAACACATGATCATCTCCCAGGGTATTTTGGGCAAAGAATTAAAATGCAAGAATCACATTGGAAGCTGTAAATGGGCACTGAGGGTGTGTGTGAAGGGGGAGAAGGAACAACTAAAGAGAGCTACGAACAAACACAACCTAGCTCAGTAAAGTGGGGCTTCAAAAATAAACCCAGGCAGCCAGCAGCAGTTTGCACTGGGGCTGCTAAGTGTCAGATTTCCTGAAAAACCAAACCGAAGTGGCTAGAGCTGGCAGTCCCTGTGGCCAAGATGTTTGTGTGCTGCTGCAGTAGTCTAATGGGTCCTTACTGGGCAGGGTTTCCCGGGGCCACACACCTACTGTACTTGCAGTCTTGCAGCAGAATGCATTTAATGCAAATGGAAATTTTAACAGGTTTGTATTTCAAATAATTGAGCACAACAGACTCTCAAGAGCGTCACCTTACAGAGGGTGAAAAGAAAAAGGTCCCTCTGTGAAGAGGTTTAGAGGATGCCTGGCTGCTCGGGTTCTCATGGCAGCTGACTTGAGAAAATTAACTGGAAGGAGATCAGGTAACACAATCGTTCCTCTTTTAATTCCCTAAGTACAAATATAGAGACATTCTGTGACAGTGACCTGGGCGCTGGCCAATCCTATGGAGAAATCCATTATGACCCCATAAAAGGTAACTAACTCCCCCAATCACATATGGGTTGAGCTAAGAGTTCTACCACGAGAGATGAGACATGCTGAGTGACCTTAGCCACATTCCCACAGTCGTTCACCACACAGACCGCCTCGTGTGGTGTAGAAATTATGCGGGAGTTTATTGTCACTGGGCAAGTATGAAGCACATGTTCTGGGAGTGGAAAATGGATTTACTGTTGCTTCCTTCACTGTCTGTATCAAGTTCTCACAGATAATGTTATACGGATTCTCTGGGGGTCAGATATCAGGTGGACACCGTGAGGAACACTCAGTTGTATTTCTTGCTCATCTACGCAATGTGTAGCTAGACATTAGAGCAGCTAGCAACTGGTGGAAGCTGTGCGCGTTTCCCCTCGTATCGACCTCTCCACGCGCATCAGAGCCAGCCTGCTCTTTCAGAAAATGCTGACAGCTACTGTACTAGTGTTCAGAAGCCCTTTACAATGCTGACTGCTCCAGTGGAAAGGCTAGACCGAGTCCTCAAAGCCACCTCTACATGCATTCATCACCCTTTCACTGTGGACCCGTCTGACAAGCAGAGAATCCTACACAGACACACAGCACAGGTGTGTGGGCCTGGGGGACGCCTGAAACACTAGGCTGCTGCCATGCTGAAGATACAGCAATGAAGTTCAGCTCCTGGTCCTTGTTTTTATTGCCCCAAAACGGTATCAAAGTGAGGTGGCAGCTCAGCCCTGGGTCACTGTTACCTCAGAAACTGAGGGTTATCACATGTGTCTGACCAAGTTTTTCTTTGCTAGAAATTCCTCATTCCCCAAAGAAAAACAAAGACCTCAGATACCTGTTTAACTGACAGTAAGTGCGACTTTCAAAACTGAAGAAGTCAGAGAAAGGATGGATGAGCGGCAATGACCAGTCAAAGGGGACCCCAAAGGCCCATGACTGGGGACACAATGTCATCACAGGGTGTGGCAGGGACACTCGAGGTAAGCAATACAAGCAGTGATCAAGAGAGAAGGCTCCCTGGTACCAGGCTGCAATGGCTTGCTGTAGTATGAATTCTACCTGGCCTTAAGAATAAAATCCCAAAGTCAGATATTGGGGTGAAAGCTGAAAGATCAGAGAAGCAGAGCAGCCAGCCTTTAGTTCTTAGGTCTGTGAAATTCTGAGACCGAATAGGGTGTCCTGCCTCTGCAAGTCCTCAGACTGAACGCTCTGTGGAAATGCTGACTTCCTGTCTTATATTCCTCTCTTCCCCCAGCCACATCACTCCTGTCTCCACCTCCCTAGTGCTGGGATCAAAGGTGGGAGCCACCGCTGCCTGGCTCTGATTCTCTTTTAGGCTGGGTTGATCCCGGGTGGCCCAGGGTAGCCTTAAACTCAGAGAGATCCATCTGCCTCTGCCTTCGAAGTGCTGGGATTAGAGGTGGGGGCTACCTCTATGGTGAACTAGTGGCTACCTCTGCTCTTCAGGCGAGCTTTATTTGTTAAAGCACAAACAACCTATCACACCACAGCTTACCTGTTCTTCCTAGGAGATAAAGCACTGCCTCTTGGAGGGAGGAGAAAGCTTCATGCAACTTACAGAACCCAAGAAGCACAGAAAATTAGAAGAGGTTTTACCAAGAGTCCTCTACAAGGTTACATAACCAGTAACCGCTGTGGAGGAAGGAGCTGCCAGTGGGCTGAGCTGCCTGTGGGCTGAGCTGCCTGCAGTTTGTGCACCAGAGATGAAGCTCCCGTGAATCATTGTGCTATGGTGGGCTCTTCAGTGAGGTTTCCACCTGGGAGCCACCCAGGCTCCAGAAAAAAAAACTTTCCTCCGTGGTAGTTCACTAAACTAGATTTTGGTGGAATCATCCTTTGGTCTGAATCAGAACTCCATCTGGGGCAGAGACATCTGTTCACATCTCCTCAGAAAAAGTCAAGTTGGGTGTGACACATTGGCGATCATTTTATAGGAATACATGCCGTTAGCTCTGAAGTTCTGCTGCGCCTGGCAGACCCCTCAACAGAGTATAGATGCTAGGCACAGTCTGGCAGATTCTTCACAGGACTATATTTCCAAACCACACAGGAAGTGAGGACTTTCCTCTTGGAAGTATTTGGAGAATTTTGAAATGGAGCCATATCAAATATTAGCAAGGTGACTCAACCCAGAAAAGCCTCTGCTCCTTCTGTCCTTAGTGTTCTTTCTTCCTCTCTACTGTTCCTAAGTCAGAGGCTCTGGGTCACTTTTACATCACATGGTTCATTCTGAGTCCCTCCCTGTGCAAATCTGGACTCTACTTCACCATTGTCCTTCAACTTTAGCACAAGAACTGTGTCGTACAAGTGGCTGGAAGAGCCTCATTCTCAACAGGCTCTCATACTAACGCCGGCCAGGCGAGTATTAATAATGGAGCCACGCTGTACTTTATTTACCATTTCTAGCTGACAGTTCTTAAGGCTCTGGGCATTTGTAAGAGTGACAGGTTGGAAGAGGCAAGGTATCTGTAGGGGTAGGAATCTAGCCAGGGAGGAATTCAACACCCCCTTCTCAGCGTGATGTGAAAAGCTTTCTGAATTTCCACACCACTCTGGGCCTGCTGCAGCTACACAAACCGCACCGGGGCAAGCAATGCAGAGGAGGATTATACAGGCAGCAGGAAAATAGCTTCCTCTGCTCTCCCCGCATCCATCAGAGTTTGTTTATCGGGAGATTATGAGCTACCAGACACCTCCCTGGATTCTGTTCCATCTAATCGCAGCTCAGCAATACCCACAGCAGGCACAGTCCCCAGCCAGCAAACAATGACTTCTAACTCAATTTGGTAATTACTTCACTAATGGTGATGATTCCACTCAGGCTGCAGCCATCACCATGACCAGGTCTTCCGGGGCATCCTAAGTGTTAGCTTACTCAGGAGCAGAACTTTCTGAAGATAACCTGAAATAACCTCCCCTTTCAAGTCAAATCCCTTAAAAAAAAAAAAAAAGTCCTTCCCAGTCCCTGTACAAGTGTACAAAGGTGTACAAAGGCATCGCCTACAAACTCTGCAATGAAAAGGTGTGTGTCATGTAAAAGTATGATGATTCACCTCGACTGTGAACTTCACTGGGTTGAGAAATGTCTAGATTAGTAATGTTGACCAGGGTATGTTTGCAGTGGCCTTTCAATTAAGGCCACTACATCCTGTGGGCTCTGACCTAATAAATCAATTAATTCCTAGACAAATTCAAAGATGATGGCATTATTGGAAGATAGTAGAAGAGATGGGGGTGTAGTTGGATGAAGTTGGTCCCTGGGGCTGTGCCCTTGGAGCTACAGCTTGCCCAGTCCTCCTGTATTTGCTCTCTGTGCTGCCCGTCCACTACAGACGAAGGAGCTCCTCTTCCATGTGCTCCAGCCACCAAGCACCACTGACTGACACAACGCTAACCACGCCTTTTAAGTTGTTCTCACAGGTATTCTGGTGCACCAAAGTAACTAACACGTGGCGCACGGGAGAACCCTGCCACAGGAAACCTAGCATGCCTCACTCTTCCTCTGGATGCCCTCAACAGAAGGCAGGTGACAGCAGCAAGCTTCTTTCTGAGGTGCCCCGGGCTCCCAGGGCCATGAACTGTCTGCATGCTGCTTGCGCTGGTGCAGCTGCCCTCCACTCTGGGGCTGGGGCACACCTACCTGCTCCACCCGCCACAGGAGTTCCTCTTTCTGTCGCCCCCACTCCTGCCGCTCGCTGTCCAGGCGCTCCAGCAGCTCCACCTTCTCTCGGTTCCAGTTCTTCTCCCGGTGATGGATCTGCCAGCGCAGGTCCATGACCAGGCTGTGGCTGTCAGCCAGCAGCTTCTGGTGGACCTCTCTCTCCTTCTTCAAGGTCCCTTTGCCCTCCGCAGAGGAGTCGAGCTCTCCCAAGCTTTTCTCAGCCTTCTCTTCCAGCTGCCAAAGAAGACAAGACTCAGGGCCACCCTCTCTGAAATTCAGCTTTGGAGGCAGAAAGAAAGCTTAGAATACCAGCACAGGTCCCAGAATGCATACTATTTAAGCCAAGCCAGTCTGATTCCATGGGAAGATGAAGCAAATTTCATTTTTAAGGCCAGAATTTAGAATGTCGGATATAAAATCTCCTAGATTGCTGAGCACAGCTTGGACAGATTCCTTGGGTCTACCTCCCTCCCAGTCTCAGTCACTCTGTCTTCTGCTCTATAGTTCTTTGTAGGTGCTACCATGCTCGCTCGGTCTGGTATCTTTGGCCCCTATGTGGGCCAGCAATGGAACCCAGTATTCTTTAATAAACATTTCTCAAATACCCAGGGGTGAAAATGTAGAAACCAGAGAACTACCAAAGAGGAAACCGGTAGAAAGCAGAGAGAAACAGTATTATCAAAGGCAGGAGCACTAGGGTGTGCATGTAGGGCTTCCTTCCTCCAGTACCCACGAAGCATCCTGCTTCTCCTAAGTGCTCTTGGTTCCGAGAACCATCGATCATTGCACATGGTGCTCAAGGATCACACAAGACTTCTTGGAAACTAGGTGAGGTAGATAACTATGGGCACCTCTAAGCAGCAGAGGCAGAAATGCAGACGGGATAAATGTGCTGGATGGCTCCTGTCAACCTGACAGAAACCTAAACAGATCTTGGAAGAGGGAATCTTAATTAAGAAGATGCCTCTTTAAGAATGGCCTGTAAGCAAGTATGTATGGTATTGTTATGATGGATAATTGATGGGGGAGAGGAGGGCACAGCCCATGGCGGGTAGTGCCATCGCTAGGCTGGTGGTCCTGGGTTCTATAGGAAAGCAAGCTGAGCAAGCCATGAGGAGCAACCCAGGAAGCAGCTCTCCCCCATGGCTTCTGCATCAGCTCCACTCTCTGGGTTCCTGTCTTGACTTTCTGCCCTGCCTTCCTTCAGGAACTACCTCCATCAGGCTGGCCTGTCTGCAGGGGGAGACATACCCCCAACTGAGGAACTACCTCCATCAGGCTGGCCTGTCTGCAGGAGAATTTTCTCTTCAGAGAGCCTAGCAGCCTGTGCTAGGTCTTAAGGATTGACTCAGCAGACTAGAAAGGCTGTGTCTTGCTTTGTTTTCAGCTATACAAAGATGCTGTCACGGGCCTCACACATGCAAGGCAAGTGATTTTATTTTGAAATTGGTTCCTGTTTGTTACCAAGCATGACCTCAGACTTGGGATTCCCTCTGCCTCAGTTTTCCTACAGGTATGTGCCACCAAGACCAGCTAAGCAAAGGCTGTCCCATGTGTTGCTGGATCCTCAGTATTAAGAGCAAGGTCTTAGTTTGGGAGGAAAAGAACAGAGGTTTGGGCTCCACTGAAAATATCTGGGTTTTTGATTTGTATTTAAGCAGAAGGCCAAGCTGACCCTGGGATGTGTATGTTGAAGAAATATCCTGAACAGGCGGGGCAGAAGATGAACAGGCTGTGGTACTACCTGGCTTTGAACTTGAGGTCCTAGCTTGTTTCCTGGCAGGAAGGGTCTGTTCTCCCCTGAGGCTTTAATTGTAGCCAACACACTGGTGGATTTCAGGCCCCTCTGAGACAAACATACAATGTTTGAAAGCGGCTCGCATCGACGTATTTGTCTTCCTTCTTACCCACACGGACCCACTGCACACTTCTGAAGGGATTTAATGGCTCCTCCTGGAAGAGCATCCTTACACACTTCTCCCCTGTGGCTCTTGGCAGACTGGACACCAGAATGAACAGAGCATCTGGTTAAGAAGCCCTCTCCTGAGCAGCCAGGAACCAAAACGGGGCCACAGTTCATTTCATAGGTTTGGCCTGACTCTGTTCCTGCCTCTTCAAGGATATGAGCCTTAAACCTCAGAAGACAGAACAGGCGAGTTTGTGAAATCTGGTGGCAGATGGCAGCAGGGTGCCCAGGGTCAGTGGCAGTACAGGTGAACCTGGAGGTCCCTAAGTTCATGCCACAGAACAGGTGAACTTGAGGGGTGCCCGGGGTCAGTGCTAATGCAGGCAAACTTGAGAGGTATCCTGGGTCAGGTGGTGGTGTAAGTGATCTTGAGGGGTACCTAGAGGTCATGTGGCAGTGTTAACTTGGGGAGTCCTAGGAGAGCTATTTTCTTCAGATGACAGGCTCTTCTCATCTTTTATCATGACTGAGGCTATTTACAAGGTATCTCCTTCTTAGGGGACGTTTTCCTTTCATGACTGAGCCAATCCATATAAAATTTTAATTACTTTATAGTTTGCCTCACAACAAAGGCTAGAAGATACATGCCACACACAGGCCTTGTTCCTGCCTTCTGACCTGACAGCACCCTGGAGCAGCAGACACTGTACGGGAGACACCCAGAGAAACAGCTCAGCAAAGGCTGCTGCTCCCTATGGGCTGAGCCACACTCCAAGCTGACTGTAAATCCTCACTGAAGGTGGGTCACCTGGGCTCTCCCCATGCTAGCCCTGACTCAGATTTGAAGCATGCTGCCCCTTCTGGGCCTCAGTTTCTTTGCTATAAAAGGGACATTTGACTTGACAAGGTGTCCAAGCCATGAGTGGAAGCTCTTTTCAATATTTCAAAAATTCTAAAGGGCAGCCACCTGCTGTCTGTTTTCAGAGGGGACAGAAACACAGTCTGAAGTCACTGTGAAGGCGCACACCTTTTATCTCAACATTTGGGAAGTAGAGAAGCAGGTGAGGCTAGCCCGGTCTACATAGCAAGTTCCAGTCTAGCCTGGTCTACACAGAAAGTTCCTGTCCAGCCAGGGCTACACAGTGAGACCCTGTCTCAAAAGAAAAAAAAAAAAACCTTCTACTCTGGTTTCCTGTGGTCCAAAATAGACAGCTTCACATGACGACAGCTTCACGCTGCCAGTCCTTCGACAGGGCTCATGGACATTCTTGTTTAGCACCGAGGGAGCAGACAGCACAAGGAAATGCTACTGGTGAAGGTGCATTCACCCTCGGGAGGGAGACTACCGTGAACAATGGGACTTGGAAGGTGAGGCCCTTCACAGACAGCCTCAAGACCCGCTCTTCTGCCCCAACCCGGTCCACAAGGGTTGCTGGATAGGGAAGAGGGGAACAGTGTTCAGGAGGGAGGCGGCCCTAGGGGCGGGTACCTGCTCCAGGCGGCACTTAAGCACAGCCCACTCCACATCCCAGGCAGCCTTGTCGCTGGCATACTGNTGCTGCTGCAGACGGAGCCGCGCGTGCTCATCTTCCCGCAGTTCCGAGCGGAAGTCCTCCAACAGGGCCTTGAGGGCCCTGAACAGCTGTTGATTTTCCACCACCTGTGCGAACAGAGCCAAGGGAACCTCCCTTAAAAGTTCTCAGTCAAAAGTCAGGGCTGCAGCACCTCCCAGGTTCCCTGCAGAAGGCACCTGAAGGTGGGGCCTACAATCAACAAGTAACGGCAGGATGGTCCCCTCTCTGGCCAGAGGCCTCATGAGGCCAAGGCCCTGAGCAGATACATGTGTTTAGAGGCTGAACCATGGATTGGTGCTGTGGGCACCTAAGGCACGGGTGCCCTCAAGTCTGACTGTTAGTTTAGAATCAACAAGTTGCCAAAGGCCACTGGGAGCCCTTGAGGCCAGTCTGTTGGGTCACACTGCGGGACTTCAGATACCCTGTGCTCTGAGTTGGGCTGGTTGCTGTGGTACCCATCGCTCCAGTGCAAGCCATTGAACTAGAAGTAATCAATGAGGGCCTAGGGGCTCTGGGAGACACAGTGCGGTCACTCTTTGACTTCTGGTAACTCAGAGACCAGGACAATAACAAGCAAGGCAGAGTGGGAGGGAGCTTCTGAGAGTTCCTAATTAAAGCCGGAGGTGAAATAATGCTCAACTTACTCACAGGCATTTGCGGATTCCAAGACACAACTCTGCCTTTATTACTGTTTGTACTCCACATAAAAGTGACCAGGCTCCAGACCCTGCCCAGTCTTTGAAGGCACACTTCAAAACTCTGATTTATGTTCTAGTATGTGCTGGCATGGGCACTGTATCACAAAGGCTCACATGCAGCACCTGTAACCTCAGCATGGGGAGAGTAAGACTGAACAATTGCAAGTTCCAGGCTCTGTCTCTTAGGAACCAAAGAGGAGAGGGGGGAAAAAAGGAGAAAGTCTGTCTGAATTAAATACTCTAAGTCAATTATGGCTCTTTGATAAAACAGGCGGCCATGATGGGTCCTTTCCAGTTACACAAAAAGCACCGAGGTCACAAGTTCTTGATTGGATGTTCCTGACTTGGTTTACTCGGGAAGCACAGGGAACAGGAAACTAAATCCTGCCTCGTGTATTTGAGCTCCACCTCAGGACATCAGAGCCACTGGCTCACACCGAATTCCCGCACTGTACCGCTTAGCAAGTGCACAGGCCTCAGCTCAGGATCTACAGGCAAGCCCGCTTCGAAGTCACGTGCCCTTAACTGTCTATCAAAGGACAGCACAACCGCAAATGCACCAGGAACAACTCCACTGTGTGATTCTCAGGTGCAAACGTCACAGATGACAAGGTCGTGTCTCTTCAGAATCCACTAACCAGAAAACTTTGGCAGCCAGGAAACTTTAAGTTCTACAGTCACTCCAGCTAAGTGACTATGCTTCCCCAGGCCTCACGGAGATGGATGCTCGTGAACAGGAAAAACTTCACATCAAAGGTACTGACAGAAGACATAAGTGTAAACATGAGGGCAGCTGGAGAAGAAGAGCCACTGCAATGGTCCTTTCAGAGATGCACATCTTCAGAAGGATGCGAGGATGGCTCAAGGGTAAAGACCACTGTTTGCTCTTCCAGTGGTCCAGGGTTTGATCCCCAGCAACCACACAATGGCTCATAACCACCTGTAACTTCAGTTCTAGGGATCCAGCACCCTCTTTTGGTCTGTCAGAGTACTACTTGCACATGGTAGAGATATATTTGCAGGCAAATTACTCATCAATGTAAAAAAAAAAACAACTCATTTTTACATAGGATTTTCTAAAGACTATGTTTCCTGGGAGATTTATTTTTGCCTTTAAATCCTTAAATAAAAATCACTACCTTTGGGCTGGAAAGATGGCTCAGTGGTTAAGAGCACTAGCTGTTCTTCCAGAGGGCAGGGTTCAATTCCCAGAACCCACATGGCAGCTCACAACTATCTCTATTTCCAGTTCCAGGGAATCAGACACCTTCACACAAAATGCACATAAAGGTAAAAAATATTTTTAAAATCACTACCTTTTGAATTAAATGAAATATAAGTGGAAAATAACCATAATAATTTTGATCTAGTCTTTGGGGCAGTCAATCATTCCATTCACATGGAAGAAACTGCAGTGAACTATGTAATACATGGAGTCAACACTTCTCCATGAACCTCACATCATATAACAGCTTGGTCTGTGATGGCTCAGCCCCTGTACCACATGACTACTAATGACATGAGAATCATGTGATGGTTCAGCCCTGTGTCATGTGACCATTAAGGACCTTAAAATCGAGGCTTTGCAGCCTCTTTGCAGATTGAAAATTTGCAGATTTGCTTCCTTTCTCTGGAAGCAAAGTGGGCACTTTTTGGCATTAGCAGATATTGGATCGGATAAAAATTAAGCCTAAATATTTCTATGCACATTTGGGTTCAAGTCACCAACAAAATACCCTATGATCCCAGGGCAGTATTTGTTACCAGAGAATGAGCTCCAAAATGACTCCAGGGTGAAGGTGGCCACGAGAACAAGCAAACCCTGTTATCATAATCACCCAAGAGCCCTGTGTGGGTAGCAAGAAGCCAGGACAGCTTTTGCCATGAATACACAACACTTATGCCATGGGTGGGCACAGGTCTTCTAAATGTCTTTTATGCAGGCACATAAATCCAGTAATGATAAGTCACTGCTACTTATCATTTCTTTCTTTAGACATTTTACTTATTTTATGCATTTTATGTGTATGTGTGTTTAGCCTGCATATATGTTGATATAGCACATGCATAGTTAATAGATGGTTGTGAACCACCATGTGGATACTGGGAAATGGATTTGAATTCTCTGGAGGAGCAGGGTAGCTCTTAACTGCTAAGCCATCTCTCTAGTCCCTACTTACCATTTCTTATGGGCTAGGATATGTGCTAACTTATTCATCTATATGACTTTTATATCCTATCAATCTTGATGCATTTTACAGAGGAAGAACTAAAGCTCAGGACAAACAGGTATGCCAAGGTCCCACTCTCTAGACTTTAACTTAGGTTTGTCTCCACCATGGACAGACAACCCAAGCCAGAAACATTTAAAATATCACACGACAGTGTGCTCAGTTATTTTCTTTTCATTTTGTTGGCAGAGCCATCCTATCTCTGAGAAACTGTTGTCTCCTTCATTAAGGGAAATAATAACATTTGAGCCACCTAAAAAGTCACCATTCTTATGTCTTTTCTGATGCCTTTTGCTGGGATAGATTTTGGAGTAAAAAGGTGATCCAAAGCAAGGTAAAAGGACAATGGATCAATCAATCCTAGGAGGGTCTCTGTGAATTCAAGGCCACTCAGGGCTATATAGGCATGACTTTGATCCATAAAGATTTCTTGATCTGAAAAGTCATTTGGACACAAGTTTTTTTTTTTAACCCTTTCGTGCCAGAGCCTACCTATGTAACTTTTTGGTTTATAAATTTCAGCACAGGTTAAGTTAAATAAAACAAAACAAAAACACATGATTTCCCAAATCTCCTCAAACTGGGTGGTTGATAGCAATGGCTTTACTATTTCCTGTTCCTTTAATTAATGGCATTCCAGTCCTTCACAGCTCATCTCTCTTGGGTGGGACACTTCAAAAATCCAAAATGAAGGTCTGTGCTCAGTGGTCACACTTAATGACAGGTTCAAGGCTGCCCTTTGGTCCCCCAGATTGACTTGTGAGCCTGTGGTACATTCAGAGCAAGTGAAGCAGGGGTATGGATAAGGTCACAGACCAAGATATGTGTGATGCAATGCCAGCCACTTTTCTAGGCTCTGAGATTTTGGAGACATACGCATCACATGAAATTGTACGTATGGGAACAGGAAGCCACCATTAACTTAGCCTGATTCACCTCTAAGTCATCCATTACCTCTGGAAATGGGCTTAATCTAAATGTGAATGGAATCTACTGACCTGCCACTGTGGGGTGAAACACAAAAAGCCAGTCACAAAACAGAGGTGATGGCTTTTTATTTTTTCAGCTATTCCTATTTATTTCAGCTATTCACAACACAGGGGAGTTCTGCAGTGCTGAGGGAGCTGCCCTGATTACCTGACCCATGCATGCCAGTTTCCATTTGACAAAGAAGATAGGGGAGCTTTTGTGGTGTTCAAAAAAGCAAACAAATCAATTCCAGGTAGTCCTGCCCCCCCATACCCCCCACCATTGGCAGGAAACACAAACAAGACCTTAAAATGACAGATGTGTGTATCAGCCACATTTTCCTAATGAAACCATTTGTCACTCCGGCCTTCATTGTCACTCTGAAAAGAAATTCAACATGCTTTTCTGAAACCATTATCTTTCTGCAGATAAAAGAATGGGCCCCCAAAGATGGGCCTTGAAAGTGTATTCTAGGGCTGGAGTTTTCAGGAACGATGCTCACTTTCAGGCAGAAGTCATTTACCTTCTAGCAGGAAATGTCCTAGGGGTTCATGGCCAGGAGGGTTCTGTGTCTACCCAAGAGTCCCCCAAGAATGCAATCAGGTGGGTGAGGGGCCTCTTAAAGAGGCTCTTGTTAAGCAGATTAAACAGAGAATTACCAGCTCACAAGCTGAGAAACCAGGGTGGGTGCTCAAACTCATGACCACTGAAGTACTGTTGAAGAGCACTAGCAACCCCGCACCTCCCTTGTGGAAGGGACTCAGCCTAATGAGAGTGGTGGTCCATGGTGGCAGTTTTGACATGCTAATCTCACCTATTAGAAGTGCTCTTTCTAGAAGTTTCTTTTTCTTGGGGGGAAAATAGAAAGGCAGCATGGACAGTTAGAAAACAAGGCTTCGAGTGTTAGAATTAGCTAAAGTCTGTCAGTGGAGGGAAGGGCAGCTTCGGGGGAAGCCCCTTAAGGTTTTAACACTGTGGCGGGACTGGGGACCAAGGACTCTGGGAGCAGGATGAATGAGGCCATAGAGATTAATGTTAAACCACATTCCTTAAGCTATTGCTGTGAATCTTATGTTAGGAGCTCCACATTCACAGTATAAGTTGTCATACCTCTGAATGTCAGAGTAACTTTATTTAAATAATTATTCTAATGCCAGGAAAGCAAGCTGTTTTCTCTCTAGCCACAGGGTCCCAGGACTGGCAACATGAATCACCTGTTTCAGGCCTTGGTTTCGGGGATGACTAAGAAGAGTAGGAAATGCATACCCAGCCAATGTGAACTATACAGCCAGTTCTCCCCTGCTCAGCCTCGGCTTGACCCAGCAGCAAGGAGGGAATGAAAACGCAGACTGTGCTTAAGGTCAGCGCCATGGGACTGTGTAACTAAAGACCAGGAGGCCGGAACGTGGGCACTACCAAAGTTTGCCAACCTGACGGATTTTGCTTCTGATTTGACTCAGTGTGGGACGGTACAGTCGATATTTTTTAACTTCTCTGGCTATGATAAACATAGCCATCTACAGCACTATACTGTGAGAATGTGCAGTAAGATGATACAAATCCATGACTGGGCTCGAAAAGTTTTGTTACATTTTATTACTTGCTCATTCATCCTTGGGAAAGCCGATTTCCCATGCGACTTAATCACTCCCTGAGGTTCTCAGGGCTTTGTGGGGGCCACAGTTCTGCTCAGAAGCGCTTTAAAACACATGGAATGGCTCCTGCATCCAGGCTGCCCAGCTAACAACCGCACCACTCCCAGAGAGGCGAATCTTCTAGCGGAGAATGTTCGCCCTCAGTGAGCCAGCTGTTGCTTACAGCAGGGCTCATTAATCTCCTGTCCTCTTCCAAATGCCACTGTGCACACATTTGCTTTCACGACTGTGGCGGGCTGGAGATTCAGTGAGCTGCACTCCCCCATCAGCCCATCCTCCTGAACGCCTTATGCAGTGGGATCTCCCATGTCTGTCTGTCCTCCTTTTAAGAGTAACCACAGAAGGCAAGGAGGACAGATATTCAAGCACTCACTGGTGGGTAGCTCCGGCCAAGGGCCTTTACAGTATTTTTCACCCCGGGGTAACATTTTCCATGAGTGTTTGGAAAACCAGACGTGTTGCATCTTTTCTCTTTCCCAAAGTGTTCGGGTGCACTCCTGGGAAATGCCCATCAACGGGATCTTAGTTGTGGCAGGTCTGTCTACTGATGGGAGCCAATCACAGACACTGCAGAGTACTAACCGACAATACCTCGCTTCAACACAATAAAATGCCTACATTTTAAAGCTTTATTCACAATCTGTAATGTTCTAGTTTCTAACTAGATCACTGCTGGAAAACTTATTCCATGACCTCAACTCTCCCCGGGGATTCTGGCACACTGACGCACTTCCTGATGACTCTGAGGAGAGGCTCCTTTGAAAGTTATTATCTCCAGCCTGAGTCAGATTGTTCAGGGAAAATGAAGGTGGGTGGGGTACAGACAACTGTTCAGATTTGTGTATGAAGAGAAAGTCATCTCCCCTTAGTCGCTCTACAAAGGCATCGCTTTCTCATTGGAATCCACACTGAGGCCTGGTGACAGCCATCTCCCACTTGACCCACACCACTTTAGGCAGAGGGGACAGGCGAGAAGCAGCAGCTGCTGGACACACTGCACGAGGATTCCGGAATGGCTGTGGCTGGAAGGCTGGGCTGTGCCCAGTGCCAAACCTGCACCCTTACATCAGCAAGCAGGCAGCCAGCCTGGGGACCCTGGGCTTTCTGTAGGCGCAGAAAGTACTTGGAGAGCTACCTCAGGATCTCAAGTCTCCAAATCAAATACAGCAGCCACTTTGTTATAGGAATGCAAAGTAAATAAATAAATAATAAGGTTTATGTCACCAATAGTGGGGTTGGGGGGGACTGGTTTTCAGGGTTTGTCTGTAGTATCACTGACACCAAACATTTAGCGATGTTCAAACCCCTCTCCTCTTTCCACAAATGCTACTTTTCCAAAGTGTTACCATGTATTTTCATTTGGATGCATGTTTTAAGTGGTCAAAGAAAAATGTGAAATACTTTGTACATGAAGGGAATTTGAACAAATACTTCTTTATTTTTCCTTATAAACTATGCTACCAACACAGTCCTGTTGGCAATAACCAACTAGTCCTGTAAGGTTATTCCCTGGCTATGATAAAAATGAGTATTCTCTCTTCTTAGAAGTCTAATGAGTATCTTCCTTCTGAGATCAATTTTCTGGATCCAAGTGGGCACATACTCAATAGGTTTGACCTTACACTGGTCCTGAGTTAGGGGTTAACTAAATGAATAGATGAGCAAGGATGAACAGCCTGACCTTACCCCTGACACAGACAGGTGGTTAAGACAGTGGAGGTCTTTTCTGTACCCAGGAACCTCAACATTTGGAATAAGATGACAAAGACACGTCAAAGTAGTTTCCTTCCGGTACACAGAAGGCTGGGCTTAGAGCTAGGCACCCACCTGCCTGTTGAGTGGTCCCCCATCTGCAGTCTGCAGCCGTGATCCATGTTCACTCATCTGTCCTGGAGAGTGTGGGGCATGCTCTCTCACGGGAAGGCCGCAGCTTCGATCAGCATCATCTTGGTCTGTTCCGTCTGTCTGGTGACTGCCCTGGACACCAAGCTCAGCAAACCCAGGCACATTCTCTGGATGTTCACTCTGAAAGCAGCACACAAGATCATAACTTGCCTTATAGTCTTTTGTTCTACAGTGTGACTTCTCCCCTGAGACAGAGTCTCATTATGGGAGTAGCCATGACCAACCTCTGTGAGACCAAACCCCTGGTCTCACACAAGCCTCCTCCTCACACTGCAACTCTGTGTGGCCTGTCGGGTAAGCGCTCACCTGCAGGTGATCTGGTCCCCAGACTTTTCTCCAAGATGCTAGTCTCACTCACTGCACTTCTTTCACGTAAGCAGCAAAGATGCTCAATTTATTAGAAAAGATTAATGCAGTTTTATTCTTTGTAAGTTATGACTGCTCACAGAGGCAGTTTTATAGATGGCAGGAGGAGGAATCCCAGTGTATTATCAACAAGAAACCTAAGAACCACATCTAGGTTTTGCTTCCCCATGTTTTTCCATAGCATAGACCCTGGGAACCTGGTTGAAATAATTTTTAAAGATGTTCTTCAATCTGAGGAGAGAGAATTATCATTCACAGGGTAACTTAAAATGTCACACAGTGTTCACTAGAGATAAAAACAGACAAAAGGCTTCAGGGGCTCCAACTGCTCACAATGCAGGAGTAGGCGCGTTAGCAGCTAGTGTGACTACACAGGTCACCCATGCTGTGTGTAACCGTACTTTGACAGAGAACAAGAGTGGGGACAGGACACGCAAAGCCACGGAGCAGTCTGACTTGTGCTGTAAAGAGTTGGTCAGTAACAAGTACAGTGGCCCACACCTGCAGTCTCAGCAGTCTGAGGTATAAGAAGTTCTGTGTTCAAAGTTCTAGGCCACACAGAAAGATCCTGTTTCAAAAACAAAAACCTAAGGGGAAGGAAGCTCAGGGACTAAGAAGGTAGGCTGCTCTTGCACTGAGAGGGACTTGGGTTTAGTTCCCAGCACCCACAAGACAGCGCACAATCATCTATAACTCCAGTTCCAGGCAGATCTTACACTCCCTTCTGGGTTCTGCAGGCTCTGGGTACCAGGCACACACATGGTGCACAAGACATACAGGCAGGCAAGACACTCGTATACAAAACAAACAAAACTAAATAGAAAACAACAAACCCTGCTCTCTAAATCTAGGAATTGAGACACATGGGGTCAACATATACAAATGTCGGAGGTGACCAAGTGACCCATGTGATGCCCAGAAGGGAGCCTTACAAAGCTGGGGGGATGGGCGGAACACACTTGTGCACCTGCTTTTATAAACCACTGAGATCGAATGAGACAGTGAAGACCTCGGGATGATGACTATATAGCCTTAAAAGATTTATATCCACCCACAGCAAAGGGGATGTGAGCAAAACATTCCAGCAAATAATTCCAGAGGGGAATTAAAGAACTTAGAGCTCTTAGAGCCAAGTCCAAGTACAGCACTCGCTCGTCTTTGTGCGTGCCTGGCTAGGACACGGTTTCCATGGCTTGGATTAATAGCAAAAGATAAGTAAATAGAAGAGGACACAATGGGTGAGACAGTGGTGTGGGGGTGTCCAGGATAAAGCAGATGCAAATTAAATGGGCTGCATGGGCGGGCGGCCCTACCTCCGTGAAATCCTCTCCTCCCTCCTCCATCTGCTTCCCTTGGCGCCAGTGTTTCAGCAGCCACCTGAGCTTGACATAGAAAAGGAAAATGTTCTGCTTCAAGGACCGGAGCTCCTGCTGCAGCAGATTCTTCTCGTCACTCCAGGTTCGCTTGTGAAGGGTGTTCTGCAAGGCCAGGCTGTGCATCTCCAGCTCTTTCCACCGCAAAGCGTAGAGGTGGTCCTCCTCCATCTTGAACAGAATCAAGAAGCAGCTGTGACAAGAGGCTGAGCCGATGCGCCATCCCAGCCTGACCAAGGTTCTCAAGAGCAGTTTATGCCCAGCCTCAGTGGTGCACAGGGGACGTGAAACACCAGAGTCCTTACGAGGTTAGGGTGATTAGTGAGACCCAGATGTACAAAACCATGATTTAGAAGCAGGTGCTAGTTCAAAGGAAGGCACTGCAACCATTTTCACTGCCAACCTCTCTCCATGCTTTTAGATTATCTCCAACCCCACAAGGAAAATGCTATTTGGATGTATGGCTTGCAATGGACTCAGATGCCATTTAAGGAGACCCCATCTCCCCTGTATGCCTGTGCTCGGCACACAAGGGCTCATTACTATGGCAGGGAAGAATCAGAAACCCACCTCTTCCTGAAGTTTCTGGCTCCTCTTGAGCCCTGGTAGAGAATACTGAGACAGCGGAAGGGCTACTATGCGCTGGAGAATTAGAGCAGGTGGCTCAGAAAGAACTCTTCCTGAGCATCCAGGACTCAACTGCGTACACCACTGGGCAAACGTGATGACACGTTTCCAGACTTAGCATGCTCATTGAATGTGTTCACCACTCAGGGAAGCAAAAACTTCACTGAAGAATTACCCATCTACATCTCTGCATTAAGTTCCTCAGCTTTTTCTTTTTTTTAGACGGAGTCTCACTATGGCCCTCAGACTGCCCTCTTGGGTTAAAAGCAAATCTCATGCTTCACCCTAAAACGTAGCTGTAACACTTGAACCACAGACATATGCCACCACACCTGGCTAAGGTTTTTTATTTCTTTTTCTTTTTTTAAATATCTATACGGAGCTCTTCTAAGCAGGAAGCAATTCCTGTGTCAGTACTAAGCAAAAGGTGCAAATAAAATCTTGCTTCGCAGATAAAGACGCAGGGATAACCTTTATTGTTGTGGAAGTGATACAGGAAACCGAGAGCTTCTGAATCAGAGCAAAATGAGGGTCAGAATGGCGGCCTTCCCACTGCCTTCTGACTTACTGCTTAGACCAAAAGCCAAGGAAGCGTGCTTATCCTCATAAGGTACTAGAGATTAATCCTCAAGAACCACAGGGTTACAACTACGGCTGCCTGGTGGGGACAGCCATACGGCCGATGTGCTAAATGAAGGTTGCTACCCCTTGAGAAGGTTCACATGGTTATGCAGGGACCTCGCATCTGCTCTACACTGGATTTCGAGCTGGAAGAGGAAGCTCAACTAAATGATTCACCGGCTCAACAGTCCTCAGAGTCACCATGCTAGTTATGCTCAGAAGGACATGACGGCACAGAGTGGGGGACAGCCTGGTGCAGTGGCAACCCAGCTCTGTAGCTCCTCACTGCTCTGTCCCCGACCAACCACCTCAGTGGCTGTGAAGACAACAGCAACTACTTCCACGCTGCTGTGGAAAGGTCAAGGTTCGGGGAGCTGGGCCTCTGAGGCGCTCAACTGACTCCTGGCAGCACCTGTTCAGACCCTAGGGGACCTGACGACCTCCCTCCGTACTCTCCCACCTGCTTTCTTTTGTGTGTTCACTGGGTGCCTGAAGAGCTCAGAGCCTGGCCTTTTGCCCTCTGTCCTTTCCCTTTTCAACACCTAAAGATAACACCTCCTCCCTTAAAGGCTTTCCAACCTATTCCTTTATCATAAGCCCAAATGCTGCGCACACAATGGGACTCCGCTTGTGTGTCACCAGCTTCTCCAGTGACAACCTTACTTCTCAAAGCATTTTTGAGGCCGTGAAAACGGCTGCATGTGAGTGCGTATGGGTGCGGGGGAGGGGGAGATGTCCCTCTTATGTAATCCTTTCTCTTTGGTAATGATATGCGAAACCTTACTTCTACAGGAACCATTCTGAAAGGAGTGTGCAGTTGGGGAAGACATAGGAAGAGACACTGAAGAGTCTGGCATCCAACTCTGCACGTTCTAAGCTGCAGCAGAGCAGACACTCCCTTAATCAGCCCATGACCGGTTTAGAGCCTCTCGGCCTGGTTGCCATGGAGGTATATGCCTACAGCACACATTCCCAGCCAAAACAAACCTTGAATGTACCGAATGACTCATTTTGCATAGCATATGTGTTTTGGAGCATCAAGGTACATTACTCGATGCCAATGGCTCTGCTTTGCTTCCTTTCGAAGCTACAGCTCTCTTCTAAGAATGAGCACAGGGGAGAACAACCGTGGCAATTCTGCATCTAGATACAGTTCACAACTTAATTAGATGCAAGGGCAGTATCCTTGGAGGCCCAGGGCAGGAGCACCTGGATCTGGGAATCCCCTAGTGGATAAAAGGGATAATTAGTCTGTAATATGTAATTTTAAAAATAACTACAAGCTAATCAGGTCATATCTCAATTAGTGGCTGTTTTCTGAAGACAACACTTTAGGATGAGTTGGTATTTTTATTGGGCAGCTCCCTTTACAGTGACAGACACATGGACTGGTCACATTTAAAGCCCTCGTTTCATGTTAGTTTACTGGTGGGCATCACTACCCACCTGAAGATTTTCCTGAAACCACATTTCTCCCTGTCCAAGGTTTTGCTTTCTGTAGTTTGTCATCTGTGGGCTAATAATTGTAGTCCAAAAGTATTAAATAGGAAATTCTCCCAAATAGTTGATTCATCCATCTTAAATGTTTAATGCAGGATATCACCATAATGGTTTAGCTGTTCATCTCTACTGTGCATGATCTACAAGTTAAACAATACAGGAATAAACAGCCGGTGAGAGCTTTGGTACTCTCTGTGACTTCAGGCATCTCTGGAATGTTCTAGCATGGCTTCTCCATGGCTTAGGGGAGTTAACATTACTGAAACATGTGCTGCAGAATAGCTAGGTGGTCAGTTTTCACTGGTGCATCTAAGAGGGAGCGTCTCCACCGAATGACCTGTCTATACGCCTGTGAGTCTTGGCACCTGCATGCAACAGTCAGCATTATTTTAGGAGGCATCATGGCATTGCTCCTGAGGCACTCAGAGCAGACATGCTAGGATCCTCATGAAATATTTACCTTACGGATCTTGTTTGTGTATGTCTCTGTCTCCTCTTGATGCAGTCTGGCCGCCTGGGCGAGCTGACCCTGTAGCTCTTCTACCGACACACTCTGCTCGGGTAAAACGGGGGAGCCCCTGAGCTGATTGGCAGGATAAAGGAAGGGTTTAGTGGAAGTGAGAACTCTGCCTCGGGTGGTGACGCAGGACACACATCTGGACGAGGTGACACACACAGGGAACACAGCACAGTGACCACCAACCTGCCCAGGGGTTCTCACAGGGGGGCCCTGCTGCTCTGGGCCCTGTGGCTATTTGAACTTCCCTGTTATCTTTTTTTACATAGGAGATGAGACAACCATAAACTAGCTGTGGTAAAAAGCCAGGGTGTACAAGAAGGCTCTCTGCTACCCACAGGGGCTTCTAGGTGGCTCATAACATTCAAGTAGGACTCAGTGATGACATCTCAGTCCAACATGGCCACTATCACACAGTCAGCCTCCGAGATTCACATCCCTGAGCTAGCAGGGTCTTTCTAGGGGGTCCAACTAATCTGGCCATAGGCTTGCATATTGGGGATTTTTCCAAGGATGCCTTTAATCCCACAGCATGGCCCTGGTCACTCAAGAGTGGTTGTGGCTTCCTTCTAAGATAGACAATAGACACCTGCTCTTAAGTCTCTCTGTGTCATACCGTGTCAAGGAACCACGTGGATCTATTAATACTTACTGCACTTCAACCTAAGGATAGGTCAAGGGATCTATACTATTATTCTTATTGAAAAAGCTTATATGTTGTAATCAAATGGCCATGAAAGAGACTAGTGAGGATTTTTGAAAGAACGGTTTATTAAAATCTCAGGTACCATTGAAATTTAAGTAAAATGTTTACCCAATTAGTTTGTGCTAATTAAAGGTAGATAATTTAAAAAACGAAAACAGGACAGGGTCGCTATGTAGTTCAGGCTGTCCTTGAACTCAGTATATATTCCAGGCTAGTCTTGAATTCACAGAGATCCTTCTTCTGCCTCTCAAAGGAGTATGCCACTACACCTGGCTGGGTAGGTGGTTTTAAAAACTTAGACCTAGAGTGGACTGTTATAATAAAGACATGTTATCTCTCTAGCTCCTTTTGTCTGCCCTTAACTAATTTCTACTTCTCACTGAGAAAACTGTTCTGGATGTTGGTGTTACTCGGCTTGTAACTGGGTGAAGACCACACGCCGAGGACAGAAAATACAGACCTCAAAAGATAGCGCCAAGGCAGAGAAAGCTAGACACTGGGGGTTTGACAACTTTGCAGTACACTTTAGAGTTCCAGAAGATTTCAACTCACTGGACATGGTAGTGTGTGCGTTTAATCCCAACACTTGGGAGGCAGAGGCGGTTTGAAGCCATTCTTTCTGACTTACACTGTAAGTTCCTGCACAGCCAGGGTTCCATAGTGAAACCCTGTCTCCAAAAACAGAAGATGGGGGTGTACTCAGTGGCCGAGCACTCGCCCAGCATGTGCGGGGCCCTGGGTTCTTCCCAACACTAAATACTTAAACTCCAACTTTTAGAAACTCAAGAATGGGAATCATGAAATGTTACTCTGGTCTGCGAGTTGCTGGACAGTGTTGTGGGATTTCCTTGAATTTATCATGATGATTAACTTCAATGCTAATGGCTTAATTTTTTTTAAACTATGTGCCGACTTGTGTAACCACAACTTGCGCTTCCCTTATGCCTGCCTGGAGCAGCGCTCAACGCCCTGTTTATTGTCCATCTGATAATCCCGTTTGTTATCTGAAGATCTGGGCTGAGTCCTGGTGTCTGCTTACTCTTATTCTTTCACTTCCCTGTATTCTATTTCATTCTGAAGTTTGGTATCTATAAATAAAACCCTTCATCTGTTTCCTACAGGAATATGATGCATTTTGCTCATATTTGCCACCTGCTCTCCTCTATCCCTTCCCACCTTCTCTTCTTCCCAGACTTCCCACGTTCACGTCATTTTTGCTCTCACATAATCCACGCAGTTTACTTAGGACTGTCTGGACGGACGTGGCTGCAGGTTTATTTGCCTGCTCTAGCTGGTGGACATTTTTCTAACTGTGTGTTTGAAGCTCATCCTCAGTGGGCATTTATTTAGTGATCGTGCATATGACTTGGTTGGCAGTGTGGGTATGATTGCAAGTTGACTTTGTGCTTGCCAAAGACATCATTTTAGACATAATCCTTGTTGAGTCTTAGAACAAACGGGTAACCTAAGTTCAAATCTTGGTCCCGGGTAAGGTCAGCCATAGTTCCTTTTCCTCAGACCCACACCTGTGCTGGCAGACAGGTTCCTATTGCCTCATTTCTGCCTACCAACCTGTAGGCAAATGTTTTTCCTGCTCACTGTTGTCATTCTCTGCCAATGGTTTGGACCAACACCGTGTCTCCTGTTCCCTTGGAACTACTGAAGTCAATGGTCACCACCCCTGACAACTACTATCCAAAGTCACATGTCTAAAGGCCGGATACTGTTCTCTGTTCAATTGGAGTGAGTTCCGGCTCTAGAAGATGCCTGAGAATTCACTATTGAAATAGACAATATGTATGTGTGTGTATAAATTATGTATTTTTGTATATGTGCCTGTGTGAATTTGTGTGCACCTGTATATGAAGATGCTGCAGAGGTCAGAAGAGGGTGCCAGAGCCTCTGGAAGCGGCATTATACTTGACTGAGAGCTGCTCAGTGTGGGCACTGGGAACTAAACTCTGGCTCTCTGGAAGAGGAACAAGTACTCTGAACTGCTGAGGTATCTCTCCAGCCCCGGTGTGCTTCACATTTTATGCAGTGGATTCGGGTATTTACTATTCTGGGCACCACCCACAGCACTGGGGTCACAACAGGGAAGATTCTGAAGCTCAGATATTTTCTACAGGGTTGTTTCAGGGGGCCTAGGTGCTTCCTGCCAACTTTACTTTCTAGTTACCCTTTATGGATTTGAAATGTGAACACTCTAGATTTCAGTGTCATAGATAGCGAACAAAGTACTGTATTGCTAAGACACAATCAGACATTCTAATCAAGTTCACTGTTATGAAAAGCATATAATATGATACCTTGGGAACAGCACCCAGACTAAATACAAAATTCACTTATGTTTTATATGCACCTTATACAGTCTTAACACAATTTTATATATTTTTAATAATTCTGTGTGTGATGCTGCATGGTATGGCGTTTTCTATTTATGGAGTTATGTGGCTATTCAAAAGTTTCAGGCGTTGGGACATTTTGCTGTTCAGTTCAGATATGCTCAATCTTATATACTTTAGTTTTAATCTTAATAAATATTTAAAATAATTACAAAGAGATAAGCCTCATGCTTCAGCAACACCTGATTGACAGCATGCCTTTCTGTTTGAGCCACACTTGTGCAAGGTCACAGAGAGAGCCCTTGAGGTCATCTGAGGGTATTCACCTGGGGCAACAATTTCTTACAGAGGACCAGGACCGGCTGTGTAGGCCACACCCACTTAGACTCCAGCTCTTTCAAGTTTCCTTTTGCTAGTGAAGTCCAAGAACACTTGTGGTCACTCCAGTGTTACAAAGAGCGAAATACAAACATACCATGTTGAAAATTCCTTCTAGAGTGGTTCTACTGCCACACAACTGCAAACAATCACATACATTGAAGGAACACTGGCACACAACACAAATTTCCTGTAGCAAAATACATACTTTATCACCATGTCCCCAAGGCTTGAATTTAAAAACCTCCCTTTGCTCATTTACCTATTTTGAGCGTAACCACAAATGATGTCACCCTGATTTTTTTCTATTAAGTCACTCTATTTAAACACTAGATGTACCTGTTCTGAGGCTGCCAAGACACTAACCCTGGCATCAAACCTCCCTCCAGTCAGCATTCTGACACCCACCATCCATGCCCCTCCCGCTCATCCGCACTGCTAACTTTTTGACCAGGTCCAGATAAAACAGCTTATAAGTTAGTCCCAGGCTTAAGAAGATGACATCACTATCACAGTAAGCAAAGGGAGAAAGCTTTTTCCCTGTGGCCCTCCACCACCCAGGAACCGCTAAGATGGTAGGACCCCACAACTACTCTAGGACCATGACTTCACTTATGGTGAATTCCATGTTGTCCTGGCCACTTTTCCCACCATCCCTTTCAGACTCGGCAGATGAGGTCCACACATGTACAAATACTTGGCACAAACCCCATCACGCAGTTTTCCCGGGACTGGTATTTCACAGCTGAGGCATGAAGGACCACAGATGCTGTGTGCTTCAATGATTAAAGGATAAAGAGGAGCGAGCGAGATCTGACCCAGAAACTCAATCCTCTGGCTCAGGCTTGGTTTCATTTATGTATGAAACCTGACCGGTGTCCATGCTTGGCTACTTCTCACTCAGCACTATTTTTAAGGTGCCCTGCACACTCCACATGAAATGTCCTATACAATGCGTGCTCTTAACCAGTGAATCTCTTGGCACGCTTAATGGGAAACACAGGGGCAAAGTCAGGGAGGAGTCCAGGGCCCACAAGGAGCCTACTGCCATTGCATCCTGGGGTGAACAGGCAACAGGAATGTGAATCTTTCTAAGTCTGGTTGTCCGTAAGTTCTCCTGGCTGCTAATTTCCGTGCATTTGCATCAGGGAGTTAGCAGGTGAGATGGGTTCTGACTTCTACCTTAGAGAACGCTGGCTCGGGCACATCTTTCCTATCCTAGTTTTGGTGAGGTGTGGAGTCCAAACAGCAGGTCATCTATATTACACCTGCTTGCTATCTGCTTAGCGTGAACTTTCCTTTTCCTCCTTGCTGTTAGCAATGCTGCCATTAGTGTTCTTAGTAGTGACCATGGCTTAAACCTGGACAAAAACAAAAATAACCCAAACAACAACAACAAAAAGATCTCCCAAAGTAGCAACTTGCCCTTTGTCCTCCAGCCTAAACAACAGAACTCGGAAGTCCAAAACCACAGAAGGTGCCTCAAAAATTGGGGCTGGAGAAGCCTAGCCTTTAAAAAAACAGTTCCATTTAAATTTTGAAAGATGTTCTCTTAATGCCAGGGTTCTTACCCATCGGCATCCCCACCCCCTCTTACCTCTAAGACCCAAGGACAGAGAGCTCAAGGAGTTTTACACACGAGTACAAGTTGGCTCGAGCACAGACTCTGTGGTTATTTAGAGGGCAGTGCACGAGGGGACAGAGACAACTGCCATGAGGGCACACCCCAGCTGCCTGCCAGGCCTCACTCCCGATCTGTGTCTACACCGGGAATGGGGTGTGGCTCAATGGTAGAGGAACGGGTTAGCGTGCACAAGGCCCTGGGTTCAACCCCAGCATGACAAAAAGGAAGTGTTCGTGTTTGCTTTATCCCCACCACTCTCTGCCCCCAAGGGCTCTCCCCACAGGTGTATTGTGATTCTGCTTGCTTCTGGTAAGTTAGCACCAGTATATGCTCAACTTTCCAACAGGAGGGCCTTTTCTTGTCACACCCCCAGAAGTCCACACATAATTCCCTCAGGGCCTAACTTCACAGGTGACCTGGCATCTGAAGTTAGCAAGGGGCAATGGGACTGCACAGGATGCTTAACACTCTGATTTCTATGCTTTTGAGGTTCTGCATATGCCTTCACGTGCCTAGCCAAAGGGCAATGATGTGGTGCATTCTTTCACATGTACATGTGTGTGTATGAGTGTGTATATGTGAGTATGTATGTGGGTAGGTTTGTATGTGTGTGTATGAGTGAACAAGGGTAAAGATGTGAAACATTCTCTCACATGGGTGTGTGTGTGTGTGTGTGTGTGTGTGTGTGTGTGTTGGGGCATACAGATCCCCAAACCAAAGATGTTTGGTCTCTTCTGGCTGTGACCACCTCTGGTCAGCCCCTACCTCATTACCCTGTGCTGCTTTGCCCAGCTATGGGCTTCTTTTCCACCCTACCCAGTCAAACTTTTCCATAGGTGAGCTTGCTTGCTTTCAGCTATTACCATCTGAACTTTTCCTTCAGCCTTGACACGTGGGAGCTGCTCCCAGGCCTCAGAGCTGATTGGTAAAGGCTTCGTAGAAATAAAGACATACAGAATCTTCAACACCTCAGAAGTTCTGGTGCTTTTCCAGTGGGGAACCTGTTGCTCTAGACTTCCAACCTCACTCTGATGCCCTCCCCAGGCTTTTCTGTACTGGGAGTTACTGGTGACTCAGAAGCCCCCTTCTGTATAGGAGTGTAGTCCACTTTTCAACAGGACGGGAACTGTGCAGGTAACTTCAACACTGCACACTGGGTTACCATGGCAGTGGAGAAGCCTGAGGAAGCTGCAGGTAGAAAGAAGACATCCCTGATCCTGCCCACAGGCTGAAGAATGTTTCCAGCCACCATGAGGGCAGCTCACACAACACAAGCAGTGAAGTACTGAAGAGAGAAGCCCTGAGGAGCTTCCTCTGAACCAGGAAGGACCCTGCCTGGTTTCCATCCCTGCCTTCTCTGCTGTGGGACAGGAAGCCACCAAATGTTCACTTGTCACGGCAGTATATGTCTCATCACACCTCCAGGCACCCACAGGTCTACTGGTGTGTGTGGCGTGGTCATGCTATAATTAGCCATCACTCCAGCTGACAGGAGAGTTGCAAATCTGTGGGAATATTTTGTTTATGCAATAACAAAGCTTGCCTGAAGATCAGAGGGCAGAGCTAAGCCACAAGTTAGCCATAGAGGCCAGGCAATGGTGGCATACACCTTTAAGCCCAGCAGTCAAGTTCAAGGCCACCCTGGGCTACTCAAGATTGAATCTTAAAGAGAAACAGAGCTCACACAAAGGTGATGCCAGCACTTGGGATCATAGGTCTTTAATCCCAGCACTAGGGAGATGGGACTGATACAGCTGGGTGGAGAGAGGAATATAAGGCGGGAAGAGCCAGGCAGTCTAAGGATTCACAGAGACAGATGCAGTCTGAGGATTCACAGGGAGAGGATCACCCTTTTGGTCTGAGCATGGGTAGAGGTCAGAACTCTAGTGGCTGGCCACTCTGCTTCTCTGGTCCTTCAGCTTTCATCCCTATGGCTGACTCTGAGTTTTTATTATTCAGACCAATTAGAACTCGTGTTACACAAGTTAGCCACACACAACTACATACACTCCCTGGTTATTCAATGCAAAGATGTTGATTCAAAAAGGTCCTACTGGGTTCCACATCCTCCTGTAACATTACCTCAGAGCGTTGCCATGGGTAGGAAATTTCACATTGAGACACCCAGTGAAAAGCGGGAGGGGAATCAGAAGGCAAGGACACTGTCAATGAACCCAGCAGCTCACTTACCTCTAGGCTGAGACAGCTCTGTCCTCCCAGCCCAAGGCTCCCGGGATCCCCATCAGCACGCCGGTGCA
>LOEQ01000600.1:185511-195922 GCA_001685075.1 Bramus lutescens | reverse complement strand
TTGTAGACCAGGCTGGCCTCGAACTCACAGAGATCCATCTGCCTCTGCCTCCCGTGTGCTGGGATTAAAGACATGTGCCACCACCGCCAGCTTTAATGACATTCTTGAGCTCAGAGAACTGCAGCTGCTCTGCCACATCCTGGCACCACAAAGCCATCTGGTAGAAAGACACAGAAATGGCTTCCTTGGTGCCTTCAGCTTGCTGCTTGCCCATGTCTCCCTGACCACAAACCTATGGAAGGAGACCTGAGTGACCTGGAAGATGCAGAAGAACTCTAGCGCCAAACTGTAGAAAGCATGACATGCAGTAACCCTTGGGGGCCTTGCATGCTCTATGAGTGATACGCTCCACTGCTGTCCTGGGGACCTCTTCCCAACACACACCCTCTGAGCACTGTGGAGAGCGGTCTATACACGGCACAGTCTTCAAACTCTGAGAACTTCCACCCCAAGGGAACACAAAAAATAAATAAATATTTTTTAAAAAAGAGGGTTCCAAGGCTAAATAGAAGTAAGAGTACCTGCCATATTTCTTTAGTTTTTTGAGACCGATTTCATGTTTCGTTTTCTGAGGCAGAGTCTCTCTATGTAGCCCTGGCTCTCTGAGAACTCTCTATGTAGACCAGGCTGGACTCGAACTCAGAGATCCACCTGCCTCTGCCTCTTGACTGCTGGGATTAAAGGCATGCACCACCAGGACCGGCTGGCTGCTCTACTCTTTTAACCTCTAGGCAAAAATGGGTTCATAGATTGTGGGATCGGACAGGACTTTCTCAGACGGGTCTTCATGCAAGTTGTAAGGACACACTCGAGCCTGACACTAACAAAGCACTCCTGCTCCTTCCCTCGTTCATTCCTTCACTGTCTCTTGAACGTCTGCTGAGTAGCAGTGATTGGCATACATCTTCAGCAGCCTGGATTTCTCAGAATATTCTAAAGCAGAACAATAAAAATCCGTTTCCCAGCTTCCTGCTAGACGAAGGTGCACACCGAATCCAAACACACTGACAGGTCTCTGCTTAAAGGAAGCTACAGTACTTATCAATGGAGAAAGGCTGTACATACTTTGTAACCACATTCTTTTAGGAGTTAAATGCAGAAACTTGGAGCACTCTGCCCATCTGGGTAACCAGGGTGTGCCCACTGGCCAGAACCGCCCAAGTGACCCCATTCTACCTCTGCGCAGACAAACCCTTCAGGGGGACTACTGTTGAGAATGCCATCCAAGCACAGATACCATCCCATCCTCTGCCTGCCTCAGCCTGCAGCTCAAGGAGGCCAGACCAAGAGAGGTGCAGGGTCATCTGCCATAAACCATGTGAGGCCTTGGCATCAGAGGGCCAGGGAGGGGTGCCTGGCTCTGGAAGAAATTGACTTGAAGCAGGAGCCTAGATCAGGGTCTCTGCAATCTCTCCTGGGGCAGAGATGAACTAAGTGACTGGGGAAGGGGAATCCCCAAAGCTCTGAGACTGAAGCTTACAAGTGTCTACCATCATCTGCTTATGCAAGCAGAGTGTCCTTGACCCCTGCAGTCACCTGCCTTCTAGAAAACCTGGACCTCACACTAATCTCCCTCCTCCTCCTCCTCCTCCATGTCATCCCCAGCACCACTGTCCCCATCTTAAGCCTAGACTAAGGGACAGTCATGGCAGCGAGTCCACAAAGGGCTGGAAGGGTGTCCAGTCTGCAAGCCACCTGAAGATTCATCACTGTCTGGCCTTCTTATCCTTGAAGAAAGAAACTATACAAACAGCAGGCGCTCTGAGAAATGACGAAGCAAGCTGCCAGTTCTACCAACACCCATGCACACTACAGGACCTGCCACCAGAACCAAAGCAGAGGGTGGAGGGGAGGGAGAGAGAGAGAACCTTGAAGCCTGATAGATGAAGGAAGGATGTGAAGGAATTGGTCTCCCTCCCCGATGTCACTGCAGCTGAAGCAGGACCCACATTATTCTGTGAAGTCCAGGAGAGAGAAGGAGGGGTCCCTCTACCCAAGGGAAGCTGAGCTCAGCCTGTTCTGAGGAGCAGCCCACTCCTAATGAGACAGGTTCAGCTCAAACAGCTGGCAACTATGTTAAGAGCATGTAACCAGAGACATCTCTGGAACTCTGCCAAGACTCTAGCGGAGGGATCTAGGTAGAATCCTAAACTGGGGGTCACAAGCTTGAGTTTCAGGAGCCCATGGCTAACTCCAGACACAGCATGAAAGCACACGTCAGACCCATCTTTCCAAGGGAAACTATTCCAACTATGGGCAGAAGGGGCAAGCATGGCGTGGGGTCAGAGCACACAGGGACCAGCACCATCACCAGCAGCCGGAAAGGCTTGTCAAGCAACAAAAATATATCGCTGCTGGTATATATTCTTTGGCTTGCAAGTCTGCCATCTAGCCCACACCCCAGCAGCCAGCTGCCCATGTGCCTACCTTACGCCTTGGTGCCGGCTTCCTTTGGGTTTTGGTTGCTGACCTGCAGTTCCCCGGGCGTTCCATTCCATCATTCTGCTGAATAGAAACTCCTTTCTCAATCACCCTGCAGACTGCATGGAGCAACCCCACACAGCACGGGTTGCTTGTGCACACATCCATGAATCTACAGCTCCTGTGCCTATCACGTTATACCCGACCACTTCATCCGTCAGCAGTCGCACTTTGAGGAAAAAGCCCTTTGCTGGGCAAGAAACATATTCTAAACCCAGGATACTAGAGACACCGAGCAGTGGGTGCCTTCAATTTTCCTGTGATCAATGGAATCTGAAATGGCATTTGGGGGAACTTGCGGGAGGATGAAAGAAATCAGTCTTGTGCTGAGTCCTCCAGTAACTCTGATTTTCTTGGGGACACGGGAACCAGGGTGTGGTAGTTTGAATGTTCCCCACAGTCTCCAGCATTTGAACACTTGGTCCCTAATTGGTGACACTGATTGGTGAGGCATAGGAGGAAGTGCATCACCGGGGGAAGGCTGTAAAGGTCTTCAGTCATCCAAGTTTGATCTCTCTCCTTCCTGCCTGAGCTTCAAGATGTGAGCTCTCAGCTTGCGACTCCAGCAACCCTGCCTGCCTGCTGCCATGCTCCCACTACCTTGATGGTGATGGACTCTGGTCCTTCTGGAACCGTGAGTCCAAATAAACTCTTCCTTCCGCAAGTTGCCTTGGTCATAGTGGTCTTATTACAGCAATGGAAATGTAACTAATACTTGAGAGAATCAGAAACGGGGAGTTTCCAGGATGGTGTATATGGGCCCTTGAAGTCTCTTAGTAAGCCTGACTCACTGTATCCCTCTAATTACAGCTTGCTATTTTAAAGTCTGCTGAAACTATAGCAATAACACCTTTGTTCTCTTCAAACGCCTAATACTAAAAGCAATTTTAGAAAGAGAAAAGGAATCCAGAGGCAACTTCAAAAAAGCCATACAGCCTTGAAGAATACATACCCTGGATATAAAAGAGTGCCGAACTTTCTCAGTTTTCCTGCTAGAATACTTTACTTTCCAATAAATGTAAGGCATTATTCAGATACATATGAAAGCACACACATTCACAAAATAATGACACATAAATGACCCAGCCACCCAATGGCTGCATCGTGACACTGTGAATGACTGTGAAGGCCACACCATGTTCTGGAAGTTAGGAGAGCTGCCAGACCCTGGCCTACACTCACTACAGTTTCCCACAAAGCCAGTTTGTTCTCATTCCTAACGAGCCTGCAGGTTTATCAGAGCAAGAGAGACAAAAGGACAGCGCTGTGGATGTATGTGGTAAGAAAATGTTCACCCTGAGAAGACTGAGTGAAATCCAATGACTTGGCAGGTGATGTTTCTTTTAGTGTCCTAAAGGCAAAGAGGATTTTCAGAATGGGGTGGCTTCCTTCTTTGGGTTAGAGCTCTGGGATGAAAACCTCAGCTTACCTGGCTGGCAGCTTTCTTCTCTTTGTACATTTCCCGGCTGCCTCTTCTCTTCAGAGAACTCTGAAAAAGATGCAAGCGTCGCTTTGTTACTGAGGGGTCGCACATGACAGTGGGCACTTTGTCCCTCCTGGTGAAGCTACTTGATTCTAGAGAAAACAACACTCCTCTCCATGACATTTGAATGAGGTTGTGTGTGTTTGGTGAATCTCCGAAGTACCAAGGTAGTTGATGTTCTAATTACTGCGGCTGGGGAGCAGTCCTTGGTTAGCCTGTTTAATGCACAAAGTGGGCGGGTTCCATGAATTAACAGTGAAGAGCAGGCAGGAAGACAAACCCAGGAAGTTTCAGAAACAGATACACAGTAGTTCTGAATGTGGCTTGTTTCTTAATTACACTTAACTACTATCAAAATTAAATAGTGTGTTCTCAATGGTCAGAAAAAAAAGCAGAGGTTCTTAGTGAGAAAACATAATCTAGGTTGCAATATTATTAGCAACCTGACACCAGTAAAGCAACGTCTTAAGGATATTATAAAGCTCTTAAGTTATTATTACAAAGTAGCCTTGGCTCATGTGTCTGCAGGGATTCCATACGGTCACCACTCAGTCTGTGGATGGGATCTCCTGGATCATGGAGAGACCAAATTCCATGGAAGCTCAAGTATCTTAAATAAAATGCTGCAGTATTTGCATACGACCTATGAACATCCTGGCATACTTTCAATCATCTCTATATTATTTATAATGCCTAGCATAATGTAAATACTATAAACAATTCTACACTATACTATTTAGGTGGTGATAAGAAAATTTTTCTATACACATACATGTTCTATACACACACAGTTTGTTTTCAAATATTTTTAATATGCAGTTGGTTGACTACGTGGATTTGGAGCCCCAGTGAATACATCCCATAAGGGCCAGTTAGTGACATCACAAGAGACCTCTCCCTGCTTCTAAGAGAATCTGTGGTGAGTGATTGTGTGGGGCGGAGCCCAGCTGGGCCAGCCTTTGCATCCCTGGCACCATTAGAGTCTCCTGACAGTCCTCTCCCTTCCTGGGCTCAGCTCAGGGGGTGGGGCGCCCTCCTGGGTTCTCCAGGCCTGTCTTGAGGTGAGCTTTGTCCTTGTGTTCCAGTGTCACTTTGGAAAGAGGCTCCTGTTTGTCGCTCATGTCATCTTAGGTAGCTTGCTGTAGCCCCTGGTGGGCCACAGCGGTGCACGCCTTTAATTCTAGCACTTGGGAGTCAGAGGCAGGCAGATCTCTGAGTTTGAGACCAGCCTGGTGTACAGAGCGAGTTCCAGGATAGCCAGAGCTACACAAACCAAACCAAAACAAAACAAAACTCAAAACAAAGAGGCGAAGCAGCAGCATGCTGACTTCATTAGCTCAGCACAGCTCCCATTTGAAGTAACTCCCTCTCTGAGTACCAGGCCTTGCAGCTATTGTAGAGATTTTAGGTATTAGAAAACAAAACAAAAACCCTAAGTCTAGTTATGTCTTAGTCTCTAAGAGGCTGGAGAAGAGAACCAGTAACTGACATGGGCAAAACTATCATGAAGGTTGGGCCAAGAGGGCTGAGGCCTAGTCTCCAAATGCTAGCTACAGGACTGGCTTGGTTTCCTTTCGAGTTTTTAGAAAAGGCAGGGTCGAACTAATTTAATTAGGACAACCAACCCCATGCAGACAATCCCTCATTGAGGATTGTCTCATGTAATTCTGGGTTTTGTGGAGTTGATAATTAAAGCAAACCATCACAGAAGGAGATGAAGTGTCTGCTCCTTCCAGGGTTACAGGAACAAAGATTCCATTAGTTCTCATTCCAGGGCTGCGATGTGAAAAGAAGGTGGTGGCCAGCCTGTCCGCCACACAGTGTGCCCTGGCTGGAACCTGTCACCTTTTCCCTCCTCTTCACCTGTACTAGTTACTCCTCTGTGGCTATGACAAAATAGCATCACCAAAAACAACTTAAAGAGCTTATTTTGTGCTGGGTGGTATTGTTACACGTCTTTAATCCCAGCACTTGGGAGGCAGGGACAGGTGGATCTCTGTGAGTTCGAGGTTTGATCCACAGAGTGAACTCTAAGGCAGGTAACAAAGCTACAGAGAAACCCTGTAAATGTTTATTTTGGCCCCTAGTTCCAGAGGGCTAGAGTCCACAATGGCGGGGGAAGGCCAGGCATGCTGGTTGGAACAGGACCCTGGCTGGTTACGGTTCCATTTACAAAGAGAAATCAGAGAGGGGGAACAGGAAATGGGTGGGGCGATTAACCCTGACAGCCGGCCCCCAGTAAAGCACTTCCTCCAGCAAGGCTCCACCTCCCAAAGGTGACATTACCGCCTCACACAGCATCAACAACTGAGGATTAAGTGTTTAAATATATGAACCAACGGAAGACGGTTCTCTTCCAAACCACCACATGGAAGACAGTAATTCCAGGGGCTCAGGACATACAACTCCCTCTTAGCTGCAGCGCAGAAAATTTCCCCTTTCCTCGGTCCTCTCAAAGGACAAGGATGATCTTATCTGCCCTTCATTGGGCACTTAAAATTGGGCACCATGCCAAGTCCTCCATTACATGTCTGTCATGGCTAAATCCTTGTCCCCTCCCAGCTCCTATGTGGAAGCTCTCTAGATCCCCTGTGATGGTGTGAGGAAAGAAGGTCTCTGGGAGATAACCGGGTCTGGTGAGTCCTGGGGTGGAGCCACCATAATGAGACTGATGTCATCCTAAGAGAAAAGGACACCGGTGCTTCTTCTGTGTGCTCTAGAATGAGCCTCCAAGGATGCAGCCTCCACAAGCCGCCAAGGAGCCTTGGGTAGGGCTCAACCATGCTAATGCTCTGCCCCTGGACTCACAGATTCCAAAACTGAGAGATCTGTTGTTTAAGTCAGGGCTTTCTGGAGGCTTTTCCTTTTCCTGGTATCTTTGTGCTTGACAAATTTTCATGTGCCTTCAAGCACTAGCTATACGGAGTATGACTCTAAAACACTCAGCGGTGATAAACAATAAAGAAATGTACCTAAAAACAATTCTGCTAGACACAGAATTTTCCCATCTATTAAAGATTAAGGCAAACTTGCATTCTAATGTGGTGCCTTGCTTGTTTACTTCTCATAATGAGCGACATCTTGACGGAGTAGTTGGCAGTACAGGATGTAAAACATCTTCAACATTTTTCATAGTTGATCAATATTTTGATTTCATGATTGTCAAGGCTAAGAACACCACTTGGCATGAATATGTAGTAAAAATAAAAAAGCAGAAGTATATTTAGAGTCTTTTCAGAAATGGCTGGAAATTCTCTCCTAATCTCAAGGCAAATTCATCAAAAAAATATTTTTTATAAAACCCGAGTCAGCAACTTAGACAACAATCTTTAAAAAGAAAACATTTTAACACAATATAATCAATCCTAAATTATGTGAATGTGAACAAATATTCTGAGGAATGATGGTAAGAAAACATGAAATTTTTATTTCTGTAACTGAACCATTATGCTCTTATAAAAGCTCATTTTCTTTTCCAGAAAAAAAAAAAAAAAGAAAGAAACCCGAAATTCCCAACACAACCTGATCCACCGAGCCTGAGGTAGAGTCCTCTGGTGTCAGGAGGCATGAGGACATGCACCGTGAAAGTACACATAGCAGGTGACCAGCATGAGGCAACAGTGAAGCCCCATGACGACAAGTGAGGGCCCTGCCAGATATGGGGTTGTGAGCCCGAGTTTAAGAAGCTCCGGGGTATACTACCCAGCCTGGAACATTTTGTTACAGCAGCCCAAGCTAACACTACCACCTGGAGCTGAATAACAGAGAGGAAGGGGAATGGATCAGTGCTGACAAACTGAAGAGTCAGATGATGTTGACACACTCATACTAGAAACACCAGCTTTGGGACATCACCCTATGTTCTTGGTCTGGGTTCTCTGGTTGTCAGAGCACCTTCCAAGGATCACATAGCCTCTTAATCTCCCAGAGTTTAGCTATTTTTTTTCTTTTTATTTTCTGAGCCTCTAACTGGCATGTTTTCTTAACCCCCTCCCCAAAGAAAAGTCTTGCCTTCCTCCGGCCAAAAAGCCCAAAGAACTGTCCTGCGAAGCCACCCCACTGCTGAGCTCCTCGTGCACAGCTATGAAAATGTACTTGTCAGCACTCTGGAGGCTTCTGAAAGACCTGAGCTGCAGACAGCACACATCCTTATTTGGAAAAGTCAGTCAGAAAACTGTCATCGGCAGGCAAAAATACCCCAAAGTCATCGAGGGGAATTACATTAAGACACACTGGGCTGATGAAAAGTACAACAACAGGAGGTGATTCCCAATGAGGAGGTGAGAAGGGACAGACAAGGATAATGGCCTGTCAAAAGCCACAAGGTCCGTGGATGGACATGGACCACCCAGTGAGTACAGCCAACCAACCTATTAAATACAACTTTCCCCCAGGGAACTCAGTGATAAGGACAGCAGGACAGGGCACATGCAACCTTGAGGATCAGGACCCACTGATGCCCTGTAACCATACAAGTTGGTTGAATAATTCATTTCACACCCTATAGACATGTATCTTGAAACCAATTTATTGAAGATTCCTTGGAAATGTACTGCCAAATAATATCCAATAAACTAAAAGTAACAGCAGTAAATTATACATGAAGAAAAATGAGAAGCCATGGTCACTATAAAATTTTAAGGACGATTCATGCAGAGCAAAGTATCCCCCTAAACTGTAAGAACACCAACTCTTCATGAGCACACAATCACATGGGAATCAATGTCACCACCGAGCATGGTACAAAATAGCCAATCAGAATCTGGTTTTCAGAAGCCCTGACTGACTCCTTTAGTAGAGAATCGATAAGCAGCCCTTGCCTGGTGATAAAAGTTGGAAAATCATGCCATCTGCCTGAAGATAGAGCTCTATCTTTGAGCACAATTTGTCTCTGGGAAGAGTTGGCTGTGGTGGCATTTGCTAATACTCCCACAACTCAGAAGGTTGAAGAAGGAGGACCAAGGTATAAGCCAGCCTGGACTACAGAAAGAGACACAGTCTAAAAAAAAACAGCAATCTGCCTCTTCTGCCTTCACCTCTGCCTCTGGCCTCCCTGATTTATCACAGGGAAATAGACCAAAGACAGGCAAAACTATATTATTTGGCAGAGAACTCCCACAGCTGATAAACACCTTCAGTAATGCGGCAAGATACAAGATCAACTCAAAAAAAAAAATCAGTAGTTCTCCTATATACAAATGATAAAGAAACTGAGAAAGAAATCAGAGGAACATCACCATTCACAATAGCCACAAATCACATAAAATATCTTGGTGTAACACTAACCAAAGAAGTGAAAGACTTGTTCGACAAGAACTTTAAGTCTTTGAAGAAAGAAACTGAAGATGATACCAGAAAATGGAAGGATCTCCCATGCTCTTGGATAGGGAGGATCAACATAATAAAAATGACAATCCTACCAAAAGCAATCTACAGATTCAATGCAATCCCCATCATAATCCCAACACAATTCTTCACAGAACTTGAAAAAAAATACTCAACTTCATATGGAAAAACAAAAAACCCAGAACAGCCAAAACAATCCTGTACAATAAAGGAACTTCCCGAGGCATCACCATCCCTGACAGCAAGCACAATAAAATAAAAAGGAAAACACATTGAAAAATGAAGCAGAGTTTAAAAAATTATATAAAACAAATATAACTAAAACACTGTGCCCTTCCCACAGAGACTTCATGGGTCATTTCTTCAGAGCATTGTGACTAGAAAACTACTGTTTTCACTGAGTTTCCAAGCACAAAAGTACATGAGGTTGTGGGTGACACCTGGTAGTGTTTTATAGCCATCTATCACAATGTTCTAATTTGACTTAGGGTGTTGTTTTAATTCGTGTCTTGTTACCATGATAAAAAAAAATCCTTTACAAAAAGCAGTCTAAGGACACATGGGTTTATTTTGACTCCATCGTGGTACAGAAGTCACGGTCACCAGTGGCTGAAGGTGATTGTGGTTACACTGTTTACAGTCTGGAAACAGAAGAGGAGAAAAGCTCTGCCTTGGTAGCTTCTGCAGGCCAGGACCAAGCCAGCAGGAATGAGTGGTGGTACCTCCTTCCTTTGGGGCGGGTCTTCCTGCTTCACTTAGCCTAATCAAGATAAACCTCACAGGACGGCCAGAGGCTATGCAATCTAAGTAATCCCTCTCAGATGAGTCCATGGGCTCGTCCCATGGGTGAGCCTATATTCTGAAGTCAATATTCGCCATCGAAGGTACCATCCCAGATAATCAAGTATACTGTGAGTCTCAGAGCCATCACATTTGTTGTTAAAACTCAATGAGTAAATAATCCAAGACCTGCGCATTTCAGTAAAGGAAACCATCTCTAATTAACAATGTGTATTTAGGGGGAAGTCTGTAATTTATTTTCAAGTGCACCAAAAATAGATAGATAGATAGATAGATAGATAGATAGATAGATAGATAGAT
>LOEQ01000600.1:174537-185463 GCA_001685075.1 Bramus lutescens | reverse complement strand
AGACAGACAGACAAACAGTGTAAAGGCAAATCAACAGATGAGATAAACCAAGTGTGCCAAAATCTCAATGTACACTGTAAGTGAGGGGAATAAAGGTGTTAACTGTAAAGTTAGGTTTACCAAATGTTTGAAAATGTTCACGATAGCTGGGTGGTGGTGATGCATGCCTTAATTCCAGTACTCAAGGAGGCAGTGGCAGATGGATCTCTGTGAATTCAAGGCCAGGCCAGCCTGGTTTACAGAGTGAGTTCCAGGAAAGACAGGACTGTTATACAGAGAAACCCTGTCTCAAAACACAAAGCAAAAAAGAAAAAGAAGAAAAAGAAAAAGAAAGGACAACGTTCATAATAAAATAGAAGGAAAACATTAAATGTGTAAGTTTTTAAGGTCACTGAAAACAGTTAGCATAATGCTGCACAACCATTAAAATGATTATTACAAATATTAAGAGACATGAAAATTTTTTATATAATCTTGCTCTTTTCAGTGTAAAATAAAAGCCAAAAAATAAGATACATTTGTCTTGAAAATGTTTTATGCTAATACACTTGTAAAATGCCAGCACGGGGGCCTGGAAAGCTGACTCCACACTTAAGAACACTTGTTGCTTTTCCAGAGGATCCTGGTTCAATCCCCAGCACGTACACGGCTTCACACAACCATCAGTAACTCCATTCTGTCCCTGGGTATCTGATGCCCTCTTCTGACCTTTGTGGTACCAGGCACACATGTGGTGCACAGGCACACGGACAGGCTAAACACTCACATACATAAAACAATAAAACAAATCTTTTAAAAATTGAAATGCTAACAGCTACTAGTCAATGAGTAGCAGAATTGAGTGACTACGGATTTTTAAAAATTCCATTAAAAAATCCATAGATGTTCTCGAGGCACAATGGTATTATATCCTAATAAATACATGGTAGGTAGAAAATATTTTACTTTAAAAAAAAAAGATGCTTTTTTCCTCTACCAAACAGCACAGCTGAGCACGACGACACACAGAAGGTGCTGGTGACTTCCACTCATGCCCACAGCTGACTGGGAGCTGCTGTCCAGCACAGTACGAGAAGACAGTACCTGCATCAAACACAGCTGGTCCAGAAAAGATCAAAACCCAGAATTACGAGAACAGCTTCTCCTGAATTCACGCTGTGTTTGTAACACTGCAAAGCTGGTACTCCCTTTAGTCAGGCATGATCTATATCATCCTTTCGAATCAGGAAAGATTGCTGTTTTAAGGATAGTTTAACCAAACATTCAACATCCTAATTAACAAGCCTTTGTCCACCCACCTACCAGGGCTGGGTGAGACTGAAGGGCCCTGAGCCTCACACCACGCAGAAATCAACAGGAAATTAAACAGTATTAACCTCCAGATAAGATTAGCTAGCTCTGTGTGCCTGGGGCCCGCCCCTCATGGCCATCTTTGCAGAGGGTACCACAGGGTCTAATGAACACTTGGGGCTAGAAAAGGGAAGTCCCAGTCTCTAATCGCCTTCCTGGGCTCAGTGTTTCCTATTTGGAGGCTCCCTTACTGGGTGAAGTATAACGTCCATGTGACTTACTGACCTGAATCTGCCTAGATCCCTGTTATCTAGAGTCACAGCCTGGTTTCATTAATCATCCACCATGCTGCTCAAACACTGGCCTGGCTGGCACCATACAGAAAAGCCATTCCAGCTAAGGGCAAATCTCCAGCAATTCTTGTCTCCAGGCAGTGGCTGCCTAGATCCTTGCCTCCAAGCATTTACTAAGGCGTATCCCAAATGACGTGTGGGAGGTGGGGGTGGGGAGAGCTTGCCCCGTGGATTTATGATTCTTGTGGACCAGAAGCTTTCTCTGTTCTCCATGCCTCCATGTTGTCTGAGAATTACAAGTGATTTAATTACGCAAAGGCAGTAACTGGACTACAGGGGAGGGGCAGGATGTGTACAAAGCCCCAAGAGGCCACGGTGCAGCTCTGATGCAGGGGATGCGCTGCCCAGACCTGGTAAGAACTAGGAACAAACCTGTGCCCAGTGAAAGGCAACCTGGGAGCAGAAGGGCTTCAAGAGCAAGAGCTGCCCCAGGGGCTAAGGATGGGCAGGGGACTGGACAGATAGTAGGGCTGCAGCAGCTGGCCCTCAGCTGTCTTGCGCATGCCTTGACGAGGGAGATGGCTAGGAGAGGACTGCACTGGAGCAGCCTTCTTTGGAGGCACACAACAACCTCAGCATTATGTGAAAGATCAAAGAAGGCAGTTTCAATACCTCCGGGGCTGAGTGCCCTTATTTAAGAAAATGTTCTGGGTAGGTGGCTTGATACTCCAAACCACGATCATTTCTGCTACATTTACAAGACAGAATATCTCACAACGTGAAAGCATGGTCAGTTGCCATATCAAATGTTTCCAATGTAGCCCCTCAATCCAGAGAGCCATGATTTGAGCCACCATTATCTGCTAGACCCCCACTTGGGGAATCTGGGCTCCAGTCTCAGATTCTATGACACAACAGAGCCCAGAAAGCGTCCTTCCAGTAGCCTGGCAGCACCGAGCAAGCTCCCATAGCTGCTGTCTTGCTGAGGATGCAGCAAGGTGGACCAACTCACAAGGCAGAAACCACACAGACAGGGTCAGAAGTGGCCTCATCAGGCACAGCTCTGTTTACACTTCTGTTGAAATGCAGGGCTGTGGTGCTTTGGAGCTGTGCCTGTGTGTGTGTGTCCATGGGGGTGGGGGCAGATATACCTGTTCCCTACACAGATTTACTTGGGGGCTTCTAAATGACATCAAATCTATAACTAGCTCCACCACTGCTGTGGTGAGGTTATGATCAAGGCAACCTATAGAAAAGTCCATTGGAGCTTACAGTTCTGGGGGGGTTAGAGCCCTTGATCGTCGTGGCAGGAAGGAGGGAAGCGAGCATGGCGCTGGAGCAGCAACTCAGAGAGCATGTCTTGAGACAACAAGCATATGTCAGAGGGAACTGAGAAATAGCATGGACTTTTGAAACTCAAAGCCTACCCCGAGTGACGCAACTCTTTCCACAAGGCCATACCTCCTAATCCTTCCCCAAACAGTTCCATCACTGGGGACTAAGTATTCAAATACATGAGCCTATGGGAGTCATTCCCATGCAAACCTCCACACTACTTTGATGGGGACTTCCTTATTTATGATTGGGAATAACAGCAATGACTGGCCCTGAGTGCGGCGGTGAATATTCCAGCACACTAAAGGAAGAGGCAGAGGTATCTCTGTGAATTTGAGGCTAGCCTGGTCTACATAGGGAGTTCTAGACCAGCCAGGGATAGTGAGGCTCTCTCAAGAACAAAAACAAGCAAATAATAGCAATAACCACCTTAGAGAAAGGGTTCCTGTAGAGATGGAGCACAGTAATTTGCTTAATAAATGACAACCACAATAAGCAAGACTTGGGGGAAAACCAATTATGTCTTTTCTTAGTTAGAATTTCAAGTGTTCATCAAAAAAAAAAAATTAAGCACAGAAAAAGAGCCACTATGAGTCACTCTCACTTTCCTCTCTCTAGGAGGAACCAATGTTCAGAAAAAAGCGTTCTCCATCTTGCACAGAAATGTATACTTGGAGGACAGATTTCAACTTTGTGGGTTCCTGTATGTTCTTTCTGGGCAATCTGCAGTAGTGCTCCACAGGTCACATGATGTCTTGGGGAAATGTCTTACTACTATTGCCTGCTCAAACTCACAGGAGAGATTTTAACAGTAGAACACTCCCACAACAAGAAAGGCATCCATCGCTTCCACCACCACGGGAGGTAAGTAGGTCAGTCTTTGAACAATGCTGCTAAGTACAGGCAAGAGCCAATAAGAGCAATGATTTCACACACGATTTATGGGAGATGTCAAACCACTAGAATACAAGTTACAACAATGTTCTCTCCCTCCTGTCCGATCCTAACTACCGGACGAGAAAGTCTTGGCTCTTCTTCAACTTATTAAAATAAAATGAGCAGGAAGATGGGCAACTTCTAAATTAATCAGCTTTGTGGGGATTCTCGGCTGGGGTGGCCCCAGGGGTGTTATGATTTGCTTCCTTTGCCTCTGCACCCAAGGCATCCCTCCCACGGCTCCGCCTCTCTCTTGGGCATTTTTACCAATTCCTTTCTTTTCAATCCTCTGATCATTTCCAGGTTTCCATTTTTTTTCTCCAAAACTGAAAACCAGACCTGAGAAGCTCAGCCTCTTTCACAAGGCTCCCCGTTCACATGGGACGAGCATCTCCTGTTTTGTTCTAAATAATAGAATCGACAATGAATGGAGCTGTGGGTTAGTATTCCAAGAGTGGAGGATTTCTGTGAGTAGCTGGCCAAGTCTCTTCAGGCTACAGAACATATGGATTTTCTAGGTACCTCCAAAAAATGAACGAAACAGAAAAGAATGGAGAAGCTGAAACACAGGCAGAAGGCTGCGGGGCTGCCTTCCAATCCTGTTTTCTCGTGCTGTCTCTGTAGATCCTAGAAACTGTGCTTTCTGTCACCTATGGGTGATGCTTCCTTCTACATGGCCACCATCACTACTGCTCAATTCTAGTCACTTTTGGGCTCCTGGAGGCCTGCTCTCCAACCTCAAGGACATCTAGCCTCTGTCAGCACTGACCTTTCTCTCTGTTCCCTCCACGTGTGTACGCCCAGCTACCAAACATCGCCCTTTCTTCCTTCTCTCCACAGCCTGAGGAGGACTTGATCATCTGGACTCTTTCTAGAAAGCCTTTATGCTAGGAGCATCAATCAATCCTGAGCTGTCTAATAACATGGTGGGTTGGGGAGGCCACACTGGCACTTCTACTCTTTTATTAATGTATCCAGAGGTTTGGGGGGAGGGAAGTCGGTACCCATGTGCATGGGCAGAGGCCAGGAGGTGGAGTCTGGTGTCCTGATCTATCACGCTCCACCTTACTTCCTTGAGAATTGTGATTTGTGCTACAAGTACCCTTGCCCACTGAACCATCTCCCTGCTCCCTCCCATCTGCTTTACTTTCCTTATTAACTAAATCCACTCACTGATGAGTTCACTTAGGGGTACTGTGCCTTCCGATCCCTCTCACGCCCACCAAGCCTTACTCTCCTCCCTACAAACCTCTTCTCTACAGTCCTATCTTTTTGGTTTGTTTAAATGGGGCCGTCTCTGATGACCCACTGGAGTCTGCAGGCCTCACTAACAGCTTTGCGAGTGAAGACTCCCCTCTCCAAGAATCTAGTCTAGCAGGGAAGAGGAGGACCCCATAAACAATGCCCCCTATCCATGACTGACTGTTGACGGGCACTGGTGTAAAGGTCCGGGGTGGCTACTGTTGTGTGTGACTACAATGGCTGTGTCATCCCCAGAGGATGGCACATGGTAGCCTTTCTCCCCTTCTCTGAGCTTTTGCGTTCTTTCTCCTCCTTTTTCCATAATACTTTCTAAGACTTAGTGGGGAAGGTATGAGTGCAGTTCTGGGCTGAGCACTCACCCGTCACTTATTCTCAGGACCTTTAGCAGCCATGAGTCTTCTGCTCTGCATCTACTTTTAGTGTCACCTATGCCCCTGCAATATGGCTACCTCTCTGGTTGGAGGTACACATTCCATGCTGTGCAGGCCTTGCAGATAGATAAATGGGCATGTTACCTATGGGGAGCACGCAATGCAATGCTATGTGCCCATTCTGCTAGTCACCAATGTGTCCTTACACATTCTCCCTAAAAATCACAACGCACAGGAAACTTTTCAGAACACTGATTATCAGGGACTCAAACAGATAGTAACACACCAATGTTCCAATCACACTGCAGCAGGCAATGGTGAGCATACCCAAGTGTCTGTCAAAAGAGGGGTGGATAGCCATAATGTGATTCAGACCTATGCTGGACTTATCAGACAGAAAGAAGAAAGCAATTCTGCTGTGAGACAGAAACAGGCACATATACAGCATGATTCCACTAAGACACTACACCTAGAATACACAAATTCACAGAGACAGAGAGGAAAGCTGGGTTAGTTCCAGCTGGTAACCAGTGGTATTGCTTAAGAGGCGCTGAACACCTCTCTGGGATTATAAAATGTTCAGGAGACAGCAGTGATAGCTGCTTGCTATTGAGGGAAAAGCCACTCAATTACATGCTTAATCAGAGTTAAAATGGCAACTTATACATTGTGTATATCTACTATAATAAGAAAATATAATTAGATCCAGATTAGTCTGCTTTGAGAGTTTGAAAGGCACACCCACAACTCTCGTACGGGTTCCGCAGCTGAGTCGGGGTGTCACCATGGACCCTCATGATTTACTGCACTGGCCCCCTGCACAAAGCTATATGTTCCCTTTTCTCTCCTTTTATGGCTTCACAGCTAAGATTAGCCAGCTCTGTTTTCAATCTGTAAAACCCACGCTGGAGCGGGCCCACACTGTTTATAAACATAGTGACGGCAGCTTTTAAACACACCAAAGCTTCAGCAAGAGTTTTCTCCAATGGCTTTTTTTTTTAATGTTAATATGATTTCTATAATTTGTATTTTCTTCCACCTCCTCTACTGATACTTCAGGGCTGTCTGTTCTAATAAACTACTGTAGGATGCTTCCTTCTTAAGTAAATAATTTCTCCCTCACTCACGAAAAGGGATTTCTAAAATTTACTTAAAAAAAAAAACTAGTGGGAGAAATTTTGATCCTTCACAGAGTTATTAAATCTTAAGATCTGTTGGAAACACATGTTTTACAATCAAGAAATTACCTTCTGCAGTGTCTTCTACAGGTGTTTTATATGTACACACACACACACACACACACACCTGCAAACATAACACTGACTCCTGAAAATATGGGAGAAAAACAGCAGGCACAGATGGAGCTGGAAAGATTGGGGGTAAGAAAATGGGGACCTAATTCAGGAAAAGGTCTGAGTCTCATCTTCTCTTAGCACAGTTTCTAGCATGTGCTCTCCCCACCCCTAAACTAACTGAGAATGTTGGACGAGCAGAGCAGACAACAGCACATACACCAAAGGACTGTCATGCAGAATTGGCAAGAAAGTTGGAGCACGCGTGGCTTCTATTCTGTGTCTGGTCGCTTATTCTTTTAGAGTTGAGGTATCTCCTGACATACAGGACGTAGGTATTACTCTCATGTCAACATACAGAAAGAAGCTTGCTGCCCTACAGCCAGATTTTGAGCTCGTCCCTTGGAAGCGCAAGCCTCCCCACATCCCAACATGGCCTCTCATTGCTGAGGACTCTAGGTGAAGAAAAACCCAAGGCCTTGAATGGATGGCTACTTCTGTGCTCAGAGCACTCAGGAACTAGTTGAACAACTGAGGTCTGCCCAGATTCCAGAGGAGATGATGAGTGTATGATGCTGTGACCTGGTTATTTTGGGGGGTTCCAAAGAGGGCGAGCTGGGAGCTATGCACTCCTTATATAACCAGAGATGCACCATGCATCTGGGTTTTAGAATGGAAGAAAGGACTCCCGGGTTCAAGTATGAAAGCGTAGGCCCACAGCACCGCACCTGCTCCACCCAAAAGGTCCCAGGGCCCTAAGACCGTATGCTTTGTCAGTCCCCTTATGAGACCTAGACTCCATAAGCTCATGACCTTCCTGTCAGTCATTCCTGTGTCCAGCCTCTCCGAGCTCTAGCGGCCACCTGCCAAGGTCTAATGTTTTCTCAAACACTGGTAGAAACAGGAAGCCTATTTTCACAACAATAAGCCATTCAAGACCATTGCACTTTCTCTAAAAATGTGTGCCAATTACATGCCTTTCCAAAGGTCCCCTGCTCAGGCAGGCAGCTTGCCCTTAAGTAAGGGCCTCATTATGGTACTCTGCCTTTTGAAATGTTTTCTTCTCTGGAGACTGTTTTCATGCTACTGATAATGAATGAGAACCTCTTCAATTTCCCTACAGGCGGGGTCTCAGAGTGCCCTTTGGAGAAGTGCTCTCACCCTGAATTAATGATGGAGAGAAAGGCTGAAGTGTATATGGTCCTGAGCATAGGAAGGTGAGAAATCCCAACTCCTCAACCGCAAAGAGCCAGTGTTCCAGCCTAATCTGCAATCAGCAGCGTTCTCTCGTAGGCCTCCTTAATCTGACTGTGCCATATGGCTAAAACCCTGCTACGGGCTCAACACAGAATGGACCGAGCCTCTCAGGAAAGATGTTTGACAGTGCTGCCTAACTGTCCTCTGCCTTGAGAAGAGCAAGCGTTAACTCATGGACACTAAGCCTCAGAGGCGAATCTCCTATAAATCATCTCGATTCACAACCTAAAAACTGGTCACTACTTTCCCGTACATCCCAACCCTCATCCCCTTTCGCCTTTTCCCTTTCTGTTCCTTGGCAATGAATAACTGTCCCAGACTGTAAAAACTGGAAGGAGAAAGGGAGGGATTTTTACAAGGTTGGTATAATCTGTGCTCCTCAACTCCACTTTGAACACCTATTGTCTGGCTCCGTGGGTATCAGCAAAACGTACAAACCCCCTGCTCCCAACAACTGCCATTATGTACTACTGTCTGAGCACAAACACTGAATGACCTCAATATGCCTAAGTTTTAAGAAGCCTCCGTATCACCAAAGGCCACAGCTCTGTGCTCAGCCACACCTTTACAGATTTAACAAGTCATATGACTTAAAATATCAACGCGGAAGCATGATCGATCTGAAAGGTTTAATCCATTGTCTTCAATCACCCCAAATTCTGGGCTTGAAGGAACGATCTATAAATTATCCACAGAACCAGAAAGTTTAAGATTATTTTTCTAAGGAAATATGAGGTAAGCCATGCCAGTAGGGTGAGAAGGAAAAACCTCGCAGTGGTACACTGGCCACCATCACAGTGCTGAGAGGGGAGCCAATGGCAAACTTCGTCAGGCACTGCCACAAACTCTCCCCAAAGGGCAGCTCGACAGCTTTTATCTCCTGCACATAAAAAGCGGACAAGCTGGCTTTGAAAACCCTTTATCTACATCCACGGTTCGGAAGTCAGTTACAGGAAGAAGATTCATCTTTTTCAAAGCAATGAGCATATTTTTATTACCACTGCAAAATGCTACTGCATCTCAAGATGTAGAAATCTTTATCAGACCATCCCACCAGAAGAGATACTTCCTAAGCAAACAAAATCCCTCAGAGGCACCGCGAGTGGCCTCTTCCGTGTTTGTGCTTCTAAAATACGTGGCAGATGTATTTCTGCAAAGGGGCCCAGGTCAGGCAGAGACATAACACCTCCTTCCTGTTCAAAGTCCTCTCTGCGGCAGCCCCGCTTCCTCAAGGCTTCTGACCCAGGGTCAACGGGCAGAAAACAGTCTCTCTCTGGCCCTCCACAGCCCTCTTGCCTCCAGGCACCTCTACTTTTGTTTCTGATCTGCACTCTGCATTATGGGACCTTTCTTATGAGAAGACAGTTATCACTGCAAAGCCAGTGTCAGTGACCACTGGGATAGTTCACAGACCCAGCACCCTCAAAAGTGAGACGTTAAACTTGCCTTTGTAAACACTAAGATGTAAAACAATAGAAAACAAAGTCCACCACTCTAGAAGGATGTGGCATTCTAGACTCCTGGAAGTCTGGGGGCAGGGAGAGGAAGGATGCTGAGGTAGTCCGTGCTACCCCATGGCAGGACCAAGGCAGCTAGAATACTTTTTCCAAAATGCTTGGGATCAGAAGCATTCAGATTTCAGGGTTCCCCACCACCACCACCAGATATAAGAATTTTAGCACATATAAAAGGAAATATCTTGAAGGACCAAAACCTACATACAAAATCCATGTATACATTACACACATCTGTTGAAGGTAAATTTCCATGGTATTTTAAAATAATTTTGAACACAATATAGTTTGGGGTATGGAATTTTCCATTTGTGATACTTAAAAAGCCTTGAATTACGGTGCATTTTTGACTCTCGGATTATGAATGCTCAATCCGTATTTCTAACGCCCATTCACTCTTCTGGAAAAAACACAGAGCTTGCTTTTGCTTTCTTTCTTTCTTTTTCCATGTCTTTAGTGGAACTGATAGGCTAGAGGTCGCCTTTTTCTTGTATCCGAGGCTCCCCACGGCAGTCCCCAGGGGCCCTACTGTGGGGGTTGCTGGCTGACTATCCCATGGTGCTAACTCTGTCCTCCCTGACTCATTATCAGGGAGTCAGAGGTCCCTCCCTTGTGCCCTGTTAATTTCAAATCGTTAGAGGACAGGGCACTAGACAACCACGGCCATTAGAAACAGGTGAAAGCCATCTTCGTGTAGAAGGGGGTCTCTGAGGTATAAATACATCTCATGTCTTAAGGTTTACTATATATGGCTCTTCAGAATTAAGGGATTTTTTTTTTAAATACTCAGAATTTCAGGCTGCATCACAGATGCTAGAAGCTGACAACACCTGGATGCTGGACAAGCAGAATATCACCACCTCATGTGCCCAAGACACACTCAATTTTCATTTCTATTCCTCTCTTGCAAAGCCTCTAAATGTTTCCTTTCTCCCAAAAAGTTTGCTTCTATATTTAAATATTGCTGAAAATCCACCTGCATATGAATTTTAATCTCTTGCCTTTGATACATAACATTCTTTGTTCATGCCTAATTAAGATTAAATTCTCAACCTGTTCTGCAGTAGAAACATGGGGTGGGGAGGGTTACACCACTACACCCTCCATGAATGCCAACCCCGCCCCAAGAGACCCCAGTGCTGTAATCTGTTAGCCTGGCCTGTCACCTGGATACCCTGTCCCTTTAAGAGACAAGCCCTGCCTAGTCCCAATCTCCCAACTCCTCTCCAGCCCCCTTCTGAAGAGATAGAAAACTACTTACTTCCTTTCCCAGCTCCTCTCTCTATTTACCTCATTCCTCCAGAATCCCCTTAACCATTAAATAAACTCTATACCCAAGCTCTCTCTGCATGGAGCTCCCATGTGGCCTCACACC
>LOEQ01000600.1:144169-162941 GCA_001685075.1 Bramus lutescens | reverse complement strand
GGCATACATGTAGACAGAATATTGTATACATAATAAATAAATAAATAAATAAATTTTAAAAATAAATAGTTGGGTGTGGTGGCATGCGCCTTTACTCCTGCAGAAGCACGTGGATCTCTGTGATTCTGAGGTGAGCCTGATCTACATAATCAAGTTTCGGGCCAGCCAAGGCTATCTATATAGTGAGACCCAGTCTCAAAACAACCACCAAGCAAGAGCATAATAAATAAGAGATACATACTGTTATGATTTTAGCCAGCACTTCCAGGTTCCAGGGACATGTATGTACCGACAAGCCTTCAGGCAAAAATACCTAGCTGCCCGGGGACCTTAAAAGGCCCTGCATAACCCACGTGTGGCATGGTTGTACCACCTACGTATGACGTAGCTACGTAAGCCCTTGTGTGCATGAGTGAGCTCCGTCATCTGCATAAGACGTAACTACATCATCCCCCTGTGCGCATGCGCTAGGCAGCCTTTTAAAGTTGGACACGCCATCTTCAGCCCTCTCCTGCACACTGACTTCTGAGGCCTGTACATGCCTCCTCGAATAAACTCGTAAGCGAGTTTGTTGCGTGTTTCGTGTCTCCTTCTCACTCGCTCCAGGTAATGTCACATACACCATAAGATGCTCTCTGACTTCAGATGCCAACAGGAGAATGCAAACCGAAGCCATAAGCATACACTGTGCTATTCAGCAGAAGGCAAAAGTTAAGTCTAACCATTCAAGACGTGAAACATACACAAAATAAAAATTTCACAAACATATCAACTGCTACAATCAGCATGGAAAAGCATTTGTTATTACCTAAGGAAACAGCACACATAAAGAATCCAAATGGACGTTTCCTCAAAGATGAGTAAATGGTCAATAAGCAAACATCACTAGACATCAAGGATGTGAGGCAAATCCACCAAGAGACATTCAGTCACATTGATGACTGCCATCAAATGATAGAACTGTAAGCCTGGGGAGGGGTGACGGGGGGAGGGGATGTATGGGTGGTGGGGGAGGCAGCACAGGCCTTTAATCCTAGTACTTAGGAAGCAGCTCTGAATTCAAGGCCAGCCCGGTCTGCACGTGGAGCTCCAGTCCAACAAGGGTTACAGGATGAAACCTGTCTCAAAAATACTAAAATAGAATAAAGTTTAGGCAGGGCTCTGGAGCAATTAGTACCTTGGTGCATCACTTGTCACAATGTAAAATGACACGGCCACTGTGGAAAACATCACATTTCCTCCAAAAATTAAAAGTAAAGCTAACATAGAATCCAGCAATTTCATCTCTAGACAGAGTTCCATGTACATCTGTGTTCACAGTACAAACACAGGGGAGTAATTCCCATGTCCATCAACAGACAGAGACACGAATATGTGGCTTAACCACCCAACGGGTCATTATGCAGTTCCTGAAAGAATGATAATTCTGATACATACTGCCACGTGGACGGAACATGGAGGACATTGTGCCAAGTGAAATAAACCAATAAACTCCAAAGTGGAGCACTTGCCTTGCATCTAGTACATGTAAAGGTTCAATCCCAAGCATTTTCAAACACAACAAGGCTCCCAAAGTCTACCATAATAGATAGCTGCACTGTGTCTCCATAGCTTTGCATTCTCAAAAATAAAACACATGTAAGCTGAATTAAGGAAAACTGCTTCAATTATTATGGACTCCTTCCGCTTGCTATTTTATGTTCCACATTTTCTGTTTTAAAAAAAAAAGAATTCAAATGTACTAATTATCATTTGTGTGGATATTTGGCATTTGCTTCCTAAAAGTCAACACACAGGGAGGAAGAATGATTAAGGGGTGAGATAAGAACATCACTGTTGACAATGACTGCTGGGCTGGAGATCCTTGCAAACTGTACTGTTCTCGCCAATGCTATACATATACTTGTCTATGATTAAGATAAAAGAAAATGGAGTCCAATGAGCTACCACTCATGTAAAGACTTCTACCTCCCTAACCATTAACTGGGAAGGTGGGTCCTGTTTCACTGGTGTCAGTCCCTGGGGACAAGCTGACTTGGTCCCAGTAGCAGGGATTTCTGCACTGCACTTCAGAATTCCCGAATAACCCAGGCAAACTGAAGAGGTCAAGGGAAGCAGGACTCCCCTGAAGACCACACGGTGCTTCTCAGCAACTTCCCTAAGACTGCGCCTTCTCTGAACAGCTCACCTGCCAGGGCATGCCCAGTCCAGAGCTCCACCAAGCCAAGAACACACAGCCCTGGCTTCCAGCTGCCCCAAGACAGCTTGTTTCCAAAGCCATTTAACTCTCCATTAACTTGATTTGATGAGTTCCTGGATGGCCACCAAGTGCACTGAGAAATAAAGTCCCAAACAGCGAGCGCATCCTAATTTAACCATAGCCATTACTGGTCCATGCGGCCTCTGTAGGTTGGCAGGCAGTAAAGCAAGTTACTCTCGGTGTTGTCTTTCCCTCTCATCCCTTCCTGCTTTCTGTGCTGCACTGCCTGGCGCTCAGTTGTGGTTTTCCTTCAGCTGTTCTTCCATTTATTTTCCCAACCATCTTTTACCCACTTGCAGCTTGCTGTTGCCATCCATATAATCTTTGTCCTGGAGAAGCATCCAGTTCCTCCTATTAATGAATCCAACCAAAAACGCATCTTTTAAACATCTAGAGTGCAAACAATGGAGTCAAAGGCACTTGCTATTCTAAGTGATTTATCTGAAGTCAGGAAAAGCAGAAGCCAAAACAAAGGACATTGATGAATGGCTAAAGCCAGTGTCCTCATTAATTCTTCCTGAAAGGTTGGGAAGGGAACAGCCAGACACAATTACTATGGGTTAATTAACACCACTGTAATTAGCCAGGGTCCTATAGACAACATTTCTGACTTCATCAGACAACCCCAAACTTCTACTCTCATCCACCTCAAAATGTCTACTACAACTCCATCTTTGCAAGCATCAAACTGTGTCGGACCCCGGACACTCTCCTCAAGCTTAAGAAAATCTTGAGAGAGTTTAGGGTTGCTTCTGGAAATACTGAAATCTGTGGCGAGAAACCCTAAGAGGCAAAAAAAAGGTTTACGTTCCCTTTCAATTCAATGAGGAGAAGAGCGACTGCTGGAGATGGGAGCAGACTAGGCCCACAGTGCCTGCCCTGAGGAAATCTGTTCTCCCACTTCCTAAATCAATTACCCAAGATTCCAGCTCTTAATCTCCCCAGGCCTGGGGGTATCTGCCTGATAATGGTAATAAAATAATCAATCAGCAGCCAGCCTGCCTCCCAGGGCTGTTAAGTACAAATAAAGCCAATACTGGGCCATTATCCCATTCACAAGGAGCTCTCCAAGCTTAAACTGATTCTCAAGAGCTGAATGCTTTGAAAGAGATACAAAAAGCATTTAAAGTTCCCAGGAAATGACAGCTTTTAAGAAGAGAAAAATGGGGCAGGCTGGTGGTGGTGGCACATGCCTTTAATCCCAGCACTCGGGGGGACAGAGTCAGGTAGATCTCTGTGAGTTCAAGGACAGCCTGGTCTGTAAGAGCTAGTTTCAGGACAGGTTCCAAAGCTACAGAGAAACCCTGTCTCAAAAAAAAAAAAAAGGAAAAACGATAATTGTCCCATTGTTGAAATGAATCAAGACATACTATACTCCATAAATATGTGCAAACATTATGCCAATTTAAAAAAGAATACAAGTTGAGGAGCACAGAGATATCAAAGCTTAAAAATAATAATTATCATTTAAATAATAAATATTGCTTTGTTTTTGTTTTTAAAAAAAATTAAAAAAAGACTGGAGCCAGGTGTGGTGGTGCATGCCAGTTGGGGTGGGAGTGGGGAGACAGAGGCAGGAAGATCTCAGAGTTTGGAGCCAGCCTAGTCCTTCCTACAGAGAGAAAGAATTCCACGACACTCAGGGCTACACATAAAAGCCTTACCTTAAAAAACAAAAAAAACAAAACAAATAAAAAGGAGGCACACACCTTTAGTCCCAGCACTGACCCATCTCAGTTGAGTTCCAGAACAACCAGAGCTACGGAGTGAGACCCTGACAGGAAAACAAACAAAAGAACAAACCAAAACACTGATTTTAGTAAGGACCCAAAACATACAAACGTGAGTTTAAAGCACAACATACAGACAGCTATTTCATTTTTATGATTAATTTTAGTGTATGTTTGCACGTGCATGCATGTGGTGTGCATATGTGTGTGTGTGTGTGTGTGTGCTCGTGTATGTAGGTGCACATGTGCATACAAGCCAAAGGAGGTCAGAAGAGGGTATCAGACCCCCTGAAGTTGGAGTTACAGGCATTTAGGAGCCACATGATATGGGTGCTGGAAACCAAATTTGGCTCCCATGGAAGAGCAGCAAGCACCCTCAGCCAGGAAGCAGCTCTCCAGGCCTCCAGCTACTTCTTTAGGAAGTAGATGGCTTGTCTCCTGCAGAATGGGCAGGAGGAGACAGTGACTGTTTAACAAGAAAACGATGTTATTTTAAATGCCCTGACTAAGAAGCGTGATTCCGGTCTTCTCCACTGCGATCTTATGGTGGCCCTTCCTACTGACAACACACAGACTTCCTTCTGGGTCCCAGGCTACAAACAGGCTCCACAAGGCTTTTTGTTTCCCTGACCTTGAGAGCTCTAGAGCCACAATCCTCAGGGGACACATTTAGATCATCCCAGCTATGTATCCCACGGATGCCTGAGCTCCCAGGAGGACTCACAGACATGCTGGTTTCCTATACACACATACGATAAAGTTCAATTTGTAAACTGGGTGCATAAAGACATTCAGAAAAATAAAGCAGAACAAGCTGGATGCAGGGACCCACCCCTTTAATCCCAGCCCTCAGGAGGCAGAAACAGTGGACAGGTCTCCGTGAGTGCAAAGGCAGCCTGATCTATAATAGTGAGTTCCAGGACAGACAGGTCTATATAGGGAGACCCTGTCTCAAATAAATAAAAAAAACAAAAGCTTGAAAGAATTTATGTGTGACATGACACTCCTATAGAAAATGTCTTGCTTCTTTCTCTAAACCCACCCTAACACAACCTTCAGCTTCTCTGCCCATGCCTGTTACTAAATGTTCAAATGGAGCATGAACTCAGAAAAACCTTTTAGTGCAGACTAGCTGTTCTACCGTCTGCTTTGCCAAATAAAAGGTCAGCCTATGTATATATGTATGCATGTATGCATGTATGCATGTATGCATGTATGCATGTATGTATGTATGTATGTATGTTAACGTCCTGCTCCAGGACGCTACAGTCTCATCAAAGAGAACAAGGATCAAGCATGGGTCCTGGGAATGTTCTATGCCATTTGTGCCCTCAAGTTGCTAACGCAGGAAATATTTGGGTATGAAATACATTAGGGCTTGTTTATACAAGGGAACTACAATACATGCATACACGCTGCACACACAATACATGCATACATGCAGCGCACACATATGCAGCACATACACACAATACATGCATCACAAGATGCATGCTCACACGTGAACCTCTCTAAAATCAGGTCCCGGCCAATGACTTGGCATGGTTTCCCTAGCTGCAGGTTTGATTTTAATGACAGACCTTCTAATCTCTGGCCAAGTCAGTGAAAACCGGTTTGTCTCCAGACAGTAGCCATTCCCAGGCTGTTGGTGACGTGGGCTTTTAAAATGGGCAACAAGATTATAGGATTCTTCATCTTTCTCTATTTATTTTGAATGCATGCAAGTCTTACACAGGCCAGTAGACATGTGTACACACTTCAAACATAACATCCCCATTCTCTACAGGTTTCTCTCTGGCAGAGAGAAAGACATTGTGATTTTTGAAAGTGTCTTGGACCCCTTGACTCACTGCTATTCTCTGTGTATAGACCACTCTGCCACTGATACTCTGTGCCCAGGGAGTTAGATCCTCCTTGCCCTGGGGTTCAATTTTCTCACCAAGCTGGGTGAGCGTGCCCCATCCAAACCACTGGGTTGTGCTGGGAAGGAAAAGACGGGCACTTAGATCACAGAGAGCCACACCCTACCAGCTCGGAAGTTTCAGCTGGTGGTAAAGGTCTGGCCCCTTCCATCTCCACTGGAGCTCTCAGAGTAAGACCTTGTTTTCCTAAAGCAAAATGCATCCTGCTGCCCCATCCTATGGCTTNNTTTTAGAGCAAGTCTCTCAGGTTAGGCAGTAGTAGTATGCATCTTTAATCCCAGGACTAGGGAGGCAAAGACAGGTGGCTTTCTGTGAGTTCTAGGACAGCCAGGAACACACAAAGAAACCACGTCTTTGGGGGGGAAAGGGGGGTCTCTCTACATAGCCCTGGCTGTTCTGGAACTTACTTTGTAGACCAGGCTAGCCTGGAACTTACAGAGATCTGCCTGCCTCTGCCTCCCAAATGCTGGTATTAAAGGTGTGCACCATGTCTGACCTTATGGGATGTTGAAAAGGAAGAAGGCAGAGATAACAGCACCTGATTGGCTAGTTTGTAATGGGTTCCAGTACCGTCACATTCCACCTGGAATGACAGGACCACATGCAACCAGGAAGACTGGAGGAAGGACTTGGGTGGGGGGGGGGCCAGAAAAGGAGAAAGCCAAGAAGATGGCAGAGAGGGGTGGAACCAAGTAGGATGAGTGTTGATTTCGAATGAACTTTAGACACAGGTCACCTTCCTGTACACTAGAATTGTGACCTCTGGTTTCTAATTAATGGAAAGGAAATGGATAGCGTTATTGTCCTTTTACAACTTCAGAAGTCATAAAAATATAAAACCCATAACTGCACTTTACTAACTCACTACAGTAATTACCCACAGTAGCTATGATGTCTGCCTGGGCCTCCGCTTTGATGGAAAGAGGTCATTTGCCTAAACAAGCCACTCCAAACAAAACCTCAACCGCATAAAGCACCAGTTTGGGGCAACTCATACTTTACCCTTCTTGACTCTTACCCTGCACTTCCCCTTAGGTGGAACACACTTACACTACAAAGAGGGAGCAATACAACTAGGGAAGCCTGGTCCCACCTCGAAGAACCCTAAATTAGGCCTGGGTGTGGTGTGGGTATCAAGAGTCTTCAGAGATACCTGGAGGTTCTGTTGTGTAATCAGGGTCAAACAGCATGGGGCTCAAGACTCAATCCGTCATAGACACTCTTTAGAAACCCATGCTACAAAGAAGCAACTTGTTCAAGGACGTCCCTCAGAATCTTCCTACAGACAAAGCTCCAAGTATCACCTCAATTATTTCACAGGCATCGTACAAAGCTTTGCAAGAGGTCAGAGCAGAGGAGAAAGTGGTTGCTACCTGCAGCTCATCTAGCTGATAAAAAACAAAACAAACAACAACAACAAAAAACGCAGGCCAGCCCACCCCTGAGAAAATGGACAATTATTACACTTCAGATTCCACAGGAGAGCTGAGGAACAAGATGTGAGACCAGATGGAAGCCTGAAGGTAAGAACACGCTTCCGTGACGCAAAACAGAGCCCTGTTCCGCCACCTCAATCGTGTCAGTCAAGCCCTTCAAGAGGAAGGAACCGGCCGCCCCTGTGGATGGCAAATACACATGGACAACTTGGCTTTCCCGCACACTTGTCTAGGTCAGTGGTTCTCAAGAGAGGGCAAGTCGAGCTCCACCCCTGCCCTAAGACACTGAGAAATATCTGCAGACATTTTTGATGGTCCCAAGCTTGGAGCTGTGGCAGCACTGATAGCATCTAGTGGGAGAGACGCGTCTGACATCCTGTGGGGACAGCTCCTACCACAGGAAATTACCCATCCAATATGTCACACGCTCAGAGGCTGAGCAGATACTGGAAATGAATTCCTCCTACAACCAGCCCCTCATGCGCATCATGATGGTTCCGTGGGGGCTCCGTGAAGTGTGGGCCTCAACGTTTCAGTGATCACACAGCATTTGTTTACAAATAAGCCCAATAACCTTGACCCAAAAATGCCTACATCCAAACCCCTGAAAACAGACAGGAAATGCTTGGCATGCCTTTAAAACTAAAGGCAAATAGTCCTGGTAACACCCCCGTGGTGACTCAGGTTCACTGGGGAGAAGGATCCCTCTGATTCTCCTCCCACGGGGATTCTGGTGGGATGCTGCGCTCTTCATCACTCAAAGTCACAGGGTCCTGCCGCATACAGCTGCACCTTTAAATTTGCATGTTTCTTATATTTTAAAATGATTAATCCAGGGAAGACTTTTTTCAGCAATTAATTCATGTTCCTCTCAGGCAGGAGAAAGCAACAGCGATGGCATTTGTGTGAATAAACACAAACACACAAATGCACAGGGAAATCTCCAAGAGCCTGGTCTCCACAACTGAGGTTGACTTAAAGTCCCCAAGCGCCCAGCACCCACCCCCAAAGCTCCTCCAAACACCCTTGTTGCCTTTCCTAGTCCACTCTATTCCCTCCTCCCACTGGAAGAGATGAGGCCAAATGCCATGGGCAAGAAACCCCAGGTGTCTACCCTTGATACTCTGAATTAAACAGAAATAGCTGCTCAATAATCACACTATTTAGCCTCGACAACCCACTTACACCAGCACCCCGAGACGAATAGCATCTGTATACTGATGCCCAAGCATCTCATGGGCAACCCCACACTTCCCATGTTCCCTGAGCCTGGTGAAACCACGGTGGGCAACAAATAAGTACAACCAAGAGCCCCCATGCCCACATGGAATTCCTCCATTAACACAATTAACCAAGCTGTATAAACTAAGGAGAAGGAAGCTTGTCTTCTGTCAAAGATTCTCATTAAATGGGGGCTGGAGGGCTGGAAAGGAAGAAGTGGTTAGAGCCTAAATCCCTGGGAAGGTGTATAAACCACACTGATGCTTTGACGCAGCCAATCCAAACGGCACAGCCATTGCCTTGAGAGGCCTCCAGGGCACCACGATGCTGTTGGTGAGGCTCCACCAGTTCACAGGGCCAACTTGGCACTGCATGAGCCCAGTAGAACGTGGCTGGATGTTCAGGAACCTTACAATCAAGAGCAGCCCTGCTTACCACAGGCCAAACATGATGCTTTTATGACTCACCGCCATTGTTAAAAAAGCAAACTTAACCTACAGTAGAATTACTGGCTCACATTAACTGTCTGAGATCATCACTTTCAGAATCAGAAATCCCTTAGGAAGAGATTTTTGAACAATGGCATGGCTCTTTCTTGAGCAAGAGAAACAATTTTTTGTTGTTGTTATTATTGTTTTGTTTGTTTTTCCTGTCTCTCTGTGTAGCTCTGGCTGTCCTGGAACTCACTCTTGTAGACCAGGCTGGCCTCAAGCTCACAGAGTTCCGCCTGCCTCTGCTGGGATTAAAAGCGTGCGCCACCACCACCCAGCTCAAAAGCTACAAATTTTTAATGAGTGCCCAACAGACAGGGGTGGGATACAAGCATATGTACCACAAGGCGAAGATGTGATTTATAGTCCAAAAGTCCTGTGAGGGAACAGATGTGCACATCGCTGGCTAGCTTAGACAACATCAGCATCACTGCTGGAGAATCAAGCCTGTGCAGTTTGTAGAGAATGAGGGAACAGAGTCACACAAATATGCCCAGCTAATTTTTGGTGGGTGGTTTTGTTTTGTTTTGTTTTGATTAAGCTCTAGCTGGCCTGGAACTCACTATGTAGACCAGGCTAACTTTCACAAGGTTCTGCCTGCCTCTGCCACCTTTAATGTGTGCTACAACCATGCCAACTAATTTTTGACAAGTACAAAAAATAAAAAATCCAAATGGAGAGAAGGTTTTATTCCCATGTGTGGTACTGGGGCTGGCCTGCCACTGGTAAAAAGCAAATAGACAAAACAGACAAAGCCCAGGATCTAATCCATCTCTCATATAAAAACATTAACTCCAACTGAATTGTGGACCTAAATGTGAAACTACAAAATCTTTTTTTTTAATATTTACTTATTTTATGTATATGAATGCAATGTCTTCACACTTAGCAGAAGGGGCAATCAGATCCCACGACAGATGGTTGTGAGCCACCATGTGGATGCCGGGAAATGAACTCAGAACCTCTGGAAGAGCAACCAGTGAGCCATTTCTTCAGTCGCTGAAACTGTAAAATCTTAAAGTGGGGGAAGGAGGGACACAGAAAACATTCCGTCTAAAGCTAGGTCTTCAGTTCTTAAAGCTCTTAAAACTGTGACCATGAAAGGGGACATCTATAAACGAGACTCCATCAGAAACAAAATGAAGAGCTTAGGACTGAGTGAGAGCCCGTGGAGAGGGTAAGACAAACTAGAGACAGAGACTCTGTTTGTGAATTGTGCGTCTGCCAAAGGACAGTGGCGGGAACACAAGGAGAACTCTCAAAACGCAAAACTAAAATAAATAGGGAATCCAACTGCAAAATCCAATGAGAGAAACACATGGGGAGAGTTTTCCAAACGAGATACAGATGGGAAACAGCATGTGAAAATATGTCTGGCGTCACTGGCCATCTAGGAGAACTATTGAAAACAGTGCTTACTGGGTCCTTTAGTCCCAGCTCTTGGGAGACAGAGACAGGAGGATCTCTGGGAGTTCAAGGCCTGCCTGGTCTACACAGCGAGTTCCAAGGACAGCCAGAGCTACTTCGAGGTGAAACAAAACAAAAACTGTGTTGTCTATGCTTGTGAGGGTGTGGAGACCTGCGCCCTGAGGACTTTCTCTACAGAATTCAACATGCAACTCCTACACAATCCAGGAATCTTACCTCGGGTGTTTATCCCTGAGAAATAAAACCTCATGATCCCACAGACACTAGCACACAACTCTATGGAAGACACAGCTGCCTTCCTTGCCCTGGGATGCAAACTCAAAGCAGACTCCATCTAAGACAAATTGGTGAGGTGTTCTCACAGTGATCATTATCTGGGGCCAGGCGGGGGTGCTATAATAAAATTCAATGCTGATGCTTGAGCTAGAAAGCATCAGACGGAGAGCTCTGACTTCTGTAAGGCTTCCTGACCCTCAGATGCCAGCTGAAAAGGTCAGGTCCCAGGCTACCTACATACAGCATCTGCCCAACTTGGCTAAAATACGAAATTCTCGCCAATTATTTGCTACTATCACTCATGGACAATTTCACTAGTGTTTTAACCATTTTATAAAAAGATGCAAATCAAGCATGACTAGCTGGGAAAGCTGCCTGGAGCGGGGAGGGTATGGGGACTTGAAGCTTGCCGTGGCCTCACACTCTCTCTGCTTTCGGAGTCACAGAAGGCTTTGCTGCAAAAGCATGGCTGGTTATAGCATTAGCGATTGATAACTTGATCTTTGCTTACCTTGCTTTTTCTTCCAATGTCAGAATGGAAGAGAGCCCCGCATGATAGGCAAGCTTTCCGTATGGCCACACCCTTAGCCAGATTAACATAAATATCCTTGAGTGGCTCTTTCCTTGCCTTTGCTCCCCAAAGATACAGGACCTGCAGTCTCCTTGGCCAACAGCCTTGGGACCACACAGAGGACCCCAAACATCTATCCTGTCCTCTCATGAGCACCCTCGTCCCATGGGAGATTCTCCAGGCGTGAGATTAAGATGAGCTAGGAAGGAGTGTATGGTGAAAGCGAGCATGGCTGCATGCATGTGGTCCATCACTGACTGGATTTGTGACACACACGGGCGATCCCAAGTGATGGTGGTACCTAATGATGACGACATCACCATCTCAGTTTGTGCAAACATACCCGATGATGTCCGTCCCTGACCATGCGCTGTGAGACCGCTTCCGCTGCTCTAAGGAGACAGAGTTCAGAGTTCCTGGTCAGCTCGCCTGGTGAGGAGCTGACAATAATTTAATTCCATCTCTAGCTTTTTTGTGTAGGCACATTGAGAACCATGAACAGCTTTAAGAAGGAAGAGTCTGACTGTCATATCCTCAATGAAGGTTTTACAGCCAAGGTCATTCTGGACCAAAAAATAATGAAGTTTCTTCCTCTGATGACAAGGATGCTTTCTATGTCGCAGACATGGGGACATTCTTAAGAACCATCTAGGATGGCAAAAAGCTCTTCCCCACATCACTCCCTTTCATGCAATCAAAAGTAATGACAGCAGAGCCATAGTGAACACCCTACCTGCTGTTGGGATAGGTTTTGACTGTGCAAGCGAGACTGAAATCCAGTTGGTGCAGGGTCTCGGGGTGCCTCCAGAGAGGATTATCTATCTATGCAAACCCTTGTAAACAAGTATCTCAGATCAAGGATGCTGCCAGCAATGGAGTCCAGATGATGATATTTGACAACGAGGTTGAGCTAATGGAGGTCGCCAGACCACATCCAAAGTCAAAGTCAGTTTTGTGGATTGCCATCAATGATTCCAAAGCAGTCTGTCGCCTAAGTGTTAAGTTTGGTGCCACACTCAAAACCAGCAGACTTCTCTTGGAACGGGCAAAAGAGCTAAATATTGATGTCCTTGGTGTCAGCTTCCATGGGGACTGCATGTACTGACCCTGAGGCCTTCATGCAGGCCCTGTCGGATGCCTGCTGCGTCTCTGACATGGGAACAGAAGTTGGTTTCAGCATGTTTCTACTTGATATGGGTGGTGGCTTTCCTGGATCTGAGGATTTGAAGGTTAAATTTGAAGAGATCACCAGCGTGATCAACCTAGCTCTGGACAACTACTTCCCACCCGACTCTGGGGTGAGAGCCATACCGAGCCAGGCAGATACTATGTTGCGTCAGCTTTCACCCTGGCAGTCTATATCATTGCCAAAAAAAAAATGGTATGGAAGGAACAGACCTGCTCTGATGATGAAGATGAGTCAAAGGAACAAGCCTTCACATACTATATGAATGTCGGAGTGTACGGATCATTTAACTGCATTCTTTATGATCACGCACATGTGAAGGTCCTGCTGCCAAAGAGACCCAAGCCAGATGAGAAGTATTACTTGTCCAGCATCTGGAGACCAACGTGTGATGGCCTTGATCGGATCGTCGAGCGCTGAAACCCGCCTGACATGCATGTGGGTGATTGGATGCTCTGTGAGAACAGGGGTGCATACACTGTTGCTGCTGCGACTACTTTCAATGGGTTCCGGAGGCCTTCTATCTACTATGTATGTAATGTCGAGGCCAGTATGGTAACTCATGAAGCAGATCCAGAGCCATGGCTTCCCACCAGAAGTGGAGGAGCAGTATGTTGGCACTCTGCCCATGTCTTTGGCCCAGGACAGCGGGATGGACCTATGCTTCTGCTAGTATCACTGTGTAGATGCCATTCTTGTAGCTCTTACCTGCAAGTTTAGCTTGAATTAAGGGATTTGGGAGGATCATTTAACTTAATTATCGCTAGTTTTGGAATGTCTTTGTAAGAATAGGGTTGGCACAGATGCAGTGTGGAAGGCTAGGAGATGGGTCACACTTACCTGTGTTCCTACAGAAACTTGTTTTATATGGACTTTTATCACTTTTCAGACATGAAACTAACGTGTGCCCCTCAGCTGCTAAGCAAGCATTTGTAGCTTGTACATTTGGCAGAGTAGGCCAAAAGCTAATGTTGTGACCCATTTTAGAAATAAACAGTCTTGAAATTAAAAAAAAAAGATACCTGATGTATCTATGTATGTGCACAGGCTAAGGACAGATCGTTCAGAAATTCCCTTCAGATTCTATGTGACTACATCACACCTATTATAGTTTGATTTACAAATAAATCACAGCAAGAGGTTAACAAAATAATAAGAGACAACACGTTGGAATAAAAACACTGGCATTATCTATTTTTGGAGCTTCCATCTTCCGTATTTTCTTTCCCAGGTGGCCTACAATAATGGAAAGTGAAGCCACAGATAAGGCAGGATGAGCAACTGTATTTTCAAAAGCCCGGCTATATCCTCCCTGAGGAGACCTTGATACTTTTGGAACACACTCACCATGATGCTTTTGTACCCTATCTTTCCAGTGACCCCACACACCCTACGGGATTTGTTTACCCAGTATCCTCTTCTTTATTGGGAAGCCAAAGGAAAAGGAACACTTCTTGAATGACGATAAACCACGTGATTTCTGAAATGACACTACCTAATTCCTAACAGAACTATACAATTCTATTCATTCCCTACAGAACTACACAATATTTCCAGTTCCAGGCAAAGAGCTTCCTTCATTCTTCATGGTCTCCACAATAACTGTGCAGTGGTTTCGTCACCTGGAAACGTCTGTTCAGAGTTTGGAATGTCACAGACAGCTTCTGTGAGAGCTGGCCTTTCTGAGAGAATCTTAAAGAACGTACTAGACTGGTAGAGGGATGGTCAGAAAGGAGGCACAAGCCAAGGCCCTGGGTGGAGCAAGACGCCTAGGCGGGTAGGGGCCACATACACTCCCTCCCTAGGAAGGAGAACCTTCCCTTCCTCCTCCTGCAGGGTTCTCATTAGATGAAATGTCATTCAGCACTTCTAAAAATAGAAATTAATTACACAGAGATGCATCAGTGGGTCAAAGGAAGGCACAGGTACCTTTCTCCAACTACCTGAAGATAGACCTGAGCTGCCTTCCTACTGTTCTCCCTGCCTTGACGCTGGCTCCAGAGCCCTCTCCTGGGGTCCTGTCTCCAGCTTCTTTCGGCTACAATGAAGATGCTCAAGGGAGATATGGAGGAAGAGGAGAAGGGCTGATTCAGGGGAGTCCCTCCTCCTTGCTGCAGCATGCCCAGAGAACATTTGGAATGCCTAGCCCCAGGTTTTTCTGCTTTGCCCTGGGAGGGTGGGCCCAACTCCTTAGGAATCCTTGGGGCTAGGACCTCAACAGACCCAACACTGTAAAAGTCCTGTCAAAGCCAACATGCTAAAGATATGTTTGGGAGCCTGTGCTGCTCCTGCCAAATGGTGAACCTTCAGGTCACCATAGTGTTCCCTTGAAGAGGCCAGTAGAGAGTGTAGAGGAAACCGCTCTGGTGCAGCCCTATGCGCCTCTACATCACTTCATCGCAGGCCTCCAAGGACCATGAACCACAAACCGAGAGAAATCTTTCTTCTTATAAGTCAATTATCTCAAGGTTTTTTTGTTTGGTTGGTTTTGGGGTTTTTTTGGTTTTGGTTTTGTTTTGTTTTTTTGAGTTGCAGGAAGCTGATCCATCCCTTAGGCCACTGCACACAGATGAGACACACAGCTCAAGCCTTCAAGAGCACACACATACAGTCTGCGCTCACCTCTGACTTCCCCCATTCTCCTCACCACCATGTTCTTTCTCAATCATAACAAAAACCAAACACAGTGTTGGTACAATCTCTAACAACCAAACTTAATGAACAAACATAAACTAAGAAACCAGAACATTCCAGATACTTGAACAGGTCAGTCACCTTTCCTCACGAGTCTCTGACATAGTTCCTGTGAAAAAGCACACCAGCACAGAGCCCAGAAGCAGCCTGGGAGGGTGCTGGGGAGGAGGGAGGGTGTTGGGAGGAGAGAGAGTGCTGGGGAGGAGGGAGGGTGCCGGGGAGGAGGAGGGTGCTGTGAAGAGCCCAGGAGAACACTGGGGAGAAGCAGCAAGCCATTCCCTGGCCTCAGAAACTTTAATACTTTGGTACAAGTTTGTCTTGATTTAGAGAAGAAACATTCCCCAGTGACCTGTGCTCCACTCTCAGCCTCCACAGTGGTGATTACCCCCTAGTGTATTTACAGCTCCTGAACTGAGGGCACCCCCCCTCTTCCAGCCGGCCAGCTACAGCTTAATCATTCAAAAATATTTATGCTTGTCTTTCTGTGCCTGGTGCCTGTTAAAATCCTCTGTGAGTCTTTGCATTTCCCACCTGGGGACACCTGACCTGTTGTCCGTATGGATAAAAGATAGAAATGGCTCCCAGGAGCAGAGGGAAAGAAGGTGGCTTCCCTGCAAGCCTCAGACACTGTTCACCCACACAGTATATACACAGAGACAGACAAACACACAGAGAGAGAGAAGACACAGACAGACAAACACACACAGAAGACACAGACAGACAGACAGACAGACACACACACACAGACAGACACACACACACACACATACACACATAGACACCATGGGCCGCTTCTTCCAGTATTAGGCAAAAGACTTAACTAGACACCATTAATTCTTCTTCTCTCCCCCATCCCATTCTACTCCATTATTAACTTAGCGGGGCACACAACTGGGCTATCACTTAAGTCACCAGATTTCTTACCCTTCTTAGACCTCAGCTGGAGTCTCCTTCCACCCGCTCCCACACTCAGTCACACATGAAGGCATACCATGACTAGCGAACGAAACCAGAGACAGCTTGGTTCCTTCACAGCTGTCCTCAGTGGGTGCACTGAGACTTGCCAGGTTTGGAGCCGGAGATGAGGCTCTGACCCAAAACACAACCAGTGTCCTAAGGAGTACTCACACCCCTGTAAGAGCTGCCTACAGAGAATTTTACCACCTTCCCTAAGCAAATCTTTGCTTACCAGGGGAACCATAAAGTCTGAAAACACCAGTGATGATATTTTACTGTGCTGTAGTAGAAGGACAATAGCTATTTATTGTTTTTATGTATCTACACTTGCAGACTCCCTGGCTGTCAGACAGTCTGAATATAATAGTACATAAACAAAGTCCGAAGGAGGATGCAGACCCACGGGGAAGGGGGGATGCGGACCCACGGGGAAGGGAGGATGCGGACCCACGGGGAAGGGAGGATGTAGACCCACGGGGAAGGGGGATGCAGACCCACGGGGAAGGGAGGATGCAGACCCACGGGGAAGGGGGATGCACACCCACAGGGAAGAGGGAGGATGCAGACCCACAGGGAAGGGGGATACAGACCCAGGGGGAAGAGGGGGGGGTGCACACCCACAGGGAAGGGGGATGCAGACCCACGGGGAAGGGAGGATGTAGACCCACAGGGAAGGGGGGAGCACACCCACAGGGAAGGGGGGATGCAGACCACAGCCAAGTGGTGAGCAGAGAGACAAGAATGCCACTCAAAGTTCCAAAGCTGCTGCTCTGAGAAAGTCCACTGAACCCCATGGCCACACTCAATTTAGGCAACACAGTGTGTCAAGCTATTGTGACCCTTCCCAACATATAGCCAAAATACTCGATAAAACACAACAAATAAAAAAATTTCTACTTAGTTGAACTTGGGGAAAAAGAAAAGACTTCTCCAGTGTCATAAATGAGTAAGGGGTTGAAAACCACAACAGGCTCAGTGAGAAAACCTGTCTCAGAAAATCAGGTAGAAAGAGAGAGAAGAAGACATCCCACATTGGCTTCTGGCCTCCACATGCTAGTGTACACACATGTAGATGTAGCCATCCATACACAAACATGCACACATCACACACAAGCATGACAAAGAGAAGGAAAAGGAACAAGCTGACAAACGTGCCAATCAAAGAAAATAAGCATTGCTATTAGATGCATCAACTAAGGGGAGATTTTTAAAAGATGAAACAATAATGTTAACAGGAAGGAACAGAGTTGATTAGCTCTTTAAAGCTGTGCGTATTACTCAGGAAAGAAGCAGGTATCATAATTTTAAATTTCAAATCAAACATGCATGTGAAATATGAGTCGAATTAATGGCAGAATACACACTGTAGAATGTACGGCATCCCAGATGACAAAGAAAACATGAGAATTAAAAAAAAAAAACAAAGAAAAGGCAACATTTAAGAAAGCAATCAAAAAATGCATGGAAAATAAAGAACATAAAATACAATGATCAAAATAAAGCAACGTATTTATTAATAGCCACAATAGCATAAATGAATTAAATTCATTGGTTCAAAAGTGCTTCTCAAACATCATTTCAAAAAATATAGCTATATTCTGGTTCATAAAAAATAATAACCTAAAACATAATCATAGAAAATCAGACACTAAAGAAACCACAGGAAAGCTATCTCAGGCAAGTGCCAGTAGAATACATATCACTGCCAACTGATTAGGATAATTTATCCCAAAGCTTCTAAATCTACTTGGATTTTAAAATACAGCTTCAAAATACATAAAGCAAGGGTTTGACACAGCCCAAATTACAGTAAGACCAAATTACAAAGTACACAAAAATTAATTTTTTAATTAATGAAATTGAATGCACTTTTACAAACTACAGCTATATAAGGATGGGCTGTAGATCAATTAAAATGAAATGGAGCAAGAGTGGAAATATAGTAGACTCCACAGACAGAGACGTATGACTTCATCAAATCTTTACATCTGTACACTGAACACATACAACATCCTCCCTGCCATGGGTTACAGCAGAAATTTTAAAGCTTCACTCTGATGGAATTACATGAAAATCTCCACCCAGACTCGGAGCAGCCACAGTCTCTGGTACACACAGAAGCATAACATCAGCCACTTGTTTACTAAGCACAAACCCCACAATGACATCACATCCAAGGTCTGGAAAAGATGACCTGCAAAAAGCCTCTGGTTTCTGGTGGCTCCTGCGATTCCTATGAAAGAAAATACGAGGCCGTTTGAACCAAGCTCCTAGAGCAGGTTCAGAGAACCGGAAGGAACCCCAATAAAATATACGAGGCCGTTTGTTTGAACGGAGCTCCTGTAACAGGTTTAGAGAAGCAGAGGGAACCCCAATGAAATTCTCTGGCTGAAGTTCTACGGACCCCAACTGCGTGCCTATCTGACAGAGACCAGGAGAGACCGAACAGTCAAATAACACGAGCAAGTCATCCCTACTGATGTGACAGTGCCCTCTGAGTGACCGCTCGCAGGACAGTAACCTGAGCGCCACCCACCACGCTTCTCTTTCCCTGTTCCTATGCCACAAAACCCACTACTCTACCACTGGTCCAGTGGGGC
>LOEQ01000600.1:100660-114528 GCA_001685075.1 Bramus lutescens | reverse complement strand
TGTGTGTGTGTGTGTGTGTGTGTGTGTGTGTGTGCCTGTCATGGTGACTGGATCTCCTGCATGTGCTCTGTGTTCTGCCCCTGAACCACACTCCTAAACTAAAAGGGATTTAATTTACGTGAAATTAGAGCAGCCATAAGGGCCTATTAAAGGAAAACTCCTGATCCACAGAATAGTCTCCAGCCCTGGCGGAGACGGAACTAACATTTCCAGTTGTGTGGGTCAGTCCTCAGGCCAAGGCCCCACCCCTCAGGAAGGAGGCTGGCTCACTTTAAGCCAAGCTAAAGAGTTAGGCAGGGTCATTATTTCTTTAATGAGACACTGTGCTTTTTGTTCCAGAATTCCTACCCCTAACACAGTTCCTGCAAGCTGCCCTAAGTTTGCAATGAGGTTTGTTGGCATCATTCTTCCCTTTTCTTTTACTCTGTTTCTTTCAGACGCTGGCCAGAACCTAAGTATGTTCTCTCTGACACATGGGCTTCCTTCCCAGTCCTCTAAAGTCCTCTCCTTGCCAGTGGTTGCCCGCTGAGATGCAGCAGACTTTCCATGCCAGTGACGTCAATGCCAACAGCATAATTCTGCAATTTTTTCATTTCTCCTCCTCTAAGAAGCTGCAGAGATTTACAGCTTGTAAACCCTGGGTGTTTTCTTCTAAACTGTAATAAATTGTCTGTGAGATTCCATTTGGAACCATTCTTAAATTATTTTATTAATGAGACTAATAATCCCAAGAGGGGACCCCAATTTCCCTGATACATGTCTCTTTACCCAGATGGGAGCCCCAACCCCAACCCCAAACAAAAAAAATTGCTGGTAAGAAAATCACCATCAAGGTGTGTGTGTGTGTGTGTGTGTGTATGTGTGTGTGTGTGTAACAGGGATCTGCGGTGACCAGTGACGAACATCTATCTGCTAGTCAGTTCCCACATAACCACCCAGCCAGGCACAGAGTGCTAAGTCATTTAGCAAATGAATTCTGTCAGAGAAAATACCAAGATGACTAGTCACAGCCCTGGACCTCAGTTAGGAGCCCATCCTAAGCAAGGATTGCTATTATATTACATCAGGGAAGATGGTCGCTGCTCTGAATGCAAGGGAGACAGAAGTTAGTGTTCTCTCAATCACGAAAGGAAAGGCCGTCAAGGGCCGAGCTGGACATCTTACAACTCCGTTTGGTTTTTCCTCAGGTGTGTTCCTGCGACCATTACTTCTTTCTGCCCCTCACTCTAAGATGCTAATAGCTCCTACCATCTCTCCAAGTCTCGAGATCTCCTTTTGGGAACATGACTTTGTCTCTAGCTTACTGTGACAGTGGGAGACCTGTATGGTTGAAAACCACAAGCAAATCAAAATTTTGCCGAGTTGCTTGGACATGTCGCCTCTGAAGAAAACTATCATCGGCGCCCTCATTGGCTTCTTCCGGAATGGGAAGGCTGCGGCTGGTCAGCAGCTGGTGGTTATCGTGGATACAGGGTACGCAGAGACTGTTTATGGTCTCGGAACCAGACTCTACAGTTTGGTGTGGAAACAATACACAAATGAACTTTTCTTTGGGTCACTGTCTAAATTGGTCATTGTTTTAATTTATTAGAACGATGCCACGTTGAAGCAAGAAAATTGTGGATGAGACATGTCCCCTAAACTTCCAATAGCTCTTCGGTGATGGATACTGTTAAGTTGGGGGCATAGCCCCAGCCCCTGGCCTGGGAGTTGTTTTGCTCTGGACTCCAAATCCCAGCATGCAAATCCCACAGGGTACTTAAGGGGCTTTCTAGAGGAGGAATACGTGGTTTGTGGTTTTCGGTTTCGTGTCTGCACAGGCTCCCTGCTGTCCTGTCTCCCTGCCATGTGCTTGGCCACCCGAGAGCGTCATCCTTAATAAAACAATGGGCATTTTGATTTGGTTGGATTTGACCTAATTGGACTTCTTGCGCCGGTGGAGCTGTTCTTATTCTTATCAGATACTTTGTGAGTTCCTGCATCCTCTAAACAGGGATCCTTACATTGCCCGTGCCAGCATCACCTGGTACCCAGACTGCTGCAGCACTTCCTAATCAGCGAGACTGGGTAAACCACAAGGCTGTGCACTTCTAGGAAGGGTGGTGTATGCTGCTAAAGCCCACAGTGCAGCAACCTCACAGCATGACTGATGCTCGCTGAAGCCATCACTGTAGACCATTTCAGTATGAGATTTAGTTGACTCTTCATCCGAAGAGAAAGGCCTCTGGAAGAGCAATGCCGTTTACCCTTAAAGGGACATTATACAGGAAAAGAAAGCAGTCATTAGGTGACAGACCAGATGCAATCCGAGAAGTAGGTTTGCTACACTTCAACCTTGCTCAGCTTGCGTGGGTGTGGTAGCAGGGGTCTGTGGTCTGTGTAGCACTTGGAGGGTGGAGACAAGAAGACCAGAAGTTCAAGGTCACCCTCCCCTCCCTAGGGAGTTAGAGGCCTTCGCCAGCTACAGGAGACCCTGGCTGAAACAAAAAGAAGTTAAATTCTTCCCAGAAGGGCTGGAGAGATGGCTCAGTGGTTAAGAGCATTGCTTGCTCTTCCAAAGNTGGCCTTCAGGCATACACACAGACAAAATATTGTATACATAATAATAATAAAAAAAACATTAAAAAAATTCTTCCCAGAAGAACAGTAGGACTTCTATCTCATTAAATTCTGAACCAGATTAGATTTAGGTCACATCATCTTTTACACCAGAACACAAGGTCTCTTGAGTTTCTATTATTTGAAAGTTGGTTGTTCTGAAGATAAACAGTTCTCTGGCTTCTATGAGGTGAAGATATTTCTGGTCTCCTGTACTGGAAATCAGACCGTCTTGGGGCTTTTATTGCCCCTACTTCTCCTTGCAAACGGTGTCTGCACACTGACTTCTCTTTTGCCATTTCTGCTGGTGGCTTTGGCCACCTTGAGTAAAGTTCTGAGCTACAAACACATAGGACATTGCAGCTCTCACTGGTTCCTTTTCCCAGTCCCTATGTCCCCAAACTCTTAGGGCAGGAAAATCGATGGATGCAGCTTGGGCCAATTGTCTGCCTCTGCCCAACCAAGGGGAAGAAGTAGGAGTCCATGGACAGCCCAGCCTCCTTAAAGAGGCTTCTGGAAGGGAGGCAGCGACAGTCATATGTCACTCTGCCTTTACCTTGCACAGGACCACAAGTGTAAGACTCTGAGGACATTACAAATCACATGGTAGATTCCTGATACAGAGTGTGAGAGCCAAAGTTATATTTTAACTTTTAATTCCTATGCCTTAGAGGTTCATGAAACAAAAACGCCTCACATCTGCAAGCCCAAGGAGGACAGTTCCTGAAAGGCTGGAGGCCTTTGTTTATGGGAAATAACAAGCCTCACATTTTCGCTCTCCTAGACAAGTTTGTTGGACCCATCTGCAGGTGTAGGTGGGAGGTAGGTAGGAAATGGTCAGGATGTAAGCTTGCCCCTGATTGGACCTGCTGGGAAATATAATGAGTTACGGGATTTCCTTCTTAAGCCCTTGCCATTTCCCAGGAACCTGGGTATGGACCTGGTCAGAGCCCACCTGCCTGGCCAGTATTTAACTAAAGCTTGCTTCAAATTTGACTTTAAACTGTGGTAGTGGTCTTATTCTTGACCAGTGGGATTAACAAGAGGAACTGTTAAAGACAGAAAGTATTCAGTGACTCATGTTAAATCACAAGAAGGAAGACCTCATTGGTAACCATGGTGATAGACCAGCAGCAGGGAGAGAGGTTTGGTTTCACTCCACACATAGCCTGGGCAATTGGGGAAAGACAAAAGGCATAGGGGGCATGGTCAGCAGATGGAAAACCACCAGAAAGAAGCATCAGGTTTGATGGGACTGTGGTTTAGACATGTGTGGTGGTTGGAATGAGAATGGCCTCTATACACTCATGTATTTGAATACTTGGTTCTCAGTTGCTGGAACTAATTGGGAAGGATTTGAGGGCATGGCCTTATGGGAGGAGGTGTGTCTTAGGGTGAGTGGAGAGGGCTTTCAGGCTTCAAGCCTCTTGCCATCCTCTGTGCCCTCTGCCTCCTGCCTAAGGCTCAAGGTGTGCCATCTCACCTGCTGTTCCCGCCTCCTGCCACCAGCCACTCTACTCCACCATCGTCACTCTGAAACAGTGTTGCACTCCTTGCATTGCTATTGCTGCATCCATTCCTTTTCTGCTCAAGTGCTTAAGAGGCTCAAGTGTTGGAGGTTAGGTCCCTACTGAGGTCTAAAGAGGGGGGTCTCTGGATCCCTGAGGCTGAACCCACAGCTGGGATTTAGACAGCCTCTGTGGTGTGCTTAGCTCCTGTAAGAGCAACATGCCATGCGAGCAAATTCAGCTCTTGATCATTCTGGCCCACTTCAATACTTGGTCTGTGTGGGGAAGCTTCACCTAGTTCCATGCCTCCCATTCCAGAGCCCACCCCTGAGAAAGCCCACCGTCGGTGTCTCCATCCCATAGAAGGGCCCAGAAAACAGTCAGGAGCCTAACTAAAGTTAGAATCTTTGTTACTCTTCCACCTCATTCTTCTTTCCAAAAATGCAATAGCTTGGGGACTTGGGTGGAGGTCTTTGGCTGACGCATGCTGTTCACCCTTATCAGCTGGACCCTTCTGAATATTCCTAGGCTGCCTGGCCACTGCCTCACCTCTGCCTCGCCTCACAGAGCAGGTGGTATCACAGATCTGAGGTGCAGGATACCCAGGAAGAGCACATCTTCTTCACACCGTGCAGAAGGGTGACCATTCCATTAAAGATTTCCTTTTTACAAAAGAGGTGACAGAAAAATCATGGATACGTGAGATTGTACCTTGATCCCAAGGGCTTAACCCACATCACTGGCTGGATTCTAAATGCCCAAATACATGTGCTTTATGTCAAATTGTGAACAAAGAAAGGTTTGTAATCCCAGCAGAGACAATGACTTGGGGTGTCCAGGAGTCACACTCAATTTGGCCTTTGTCTGAGCATGCTCCCTTGATTTCTCTCCTCTCTTCCCTCAAAACCGCTTTCTCCCACCCCTTTATGTTTGCTTGCATTTAAATCTTGTCAGTATTTCTAAGATTGTCAGGTAGTAGAGGTCATCTTTTTAAAAACTGTATACAAGTGCTTTACTTGCATGCTTGCCTGCTTATCACATGTGTGCGAGAGGCAACTGCCAGGATCACTAGGATTGGAGTTTCAGACAGTTGTGAGCCACCATACGGTTTTCGGAAGTTGAACCCAGATCCTCTGGAAGAGCAGCCAGTGTTCTTACCCACCGAGCCACCTCTCCAGCCCAGAGGACACTTTTGTTGTTTATTTGAGACAGGGTCTCAAGTATGTCAGATTGGCTTTGAATTATATGTATGGTGGGGATGTGACAGGGGCAGGTCTTGAACCTCTGACTTTTCCATTTCAATGTGGCTTGGCACTGTCACCCATGTCCAGCTTACCACCTGTTTCAGTTACTTTTCTACTGTTGTGACAAAGCATCATGACCAAAAGAAAGAGTAGAAGAAGCCGGGCAGTGGTGGCACACGCTTTTAGTCCTAGCACTTGGGAGACAGGGGCAGGTGGATCTCTGAGTTTGAGGCCAGCCTGGACTACAGAGCGAGTTCCAGGACAGTCAGGGCTACACAGAGAAATCCTGTCCCATAAAAACAATAAACAAACAAACAAATAAATAAAGATAGTGGTATAAAGATATGTGGTAATTTGAATGCAATTGCCCCCCCCCCGTAATCTCATAGGGAGTGGCACTGTTAGTAGGTGTGGTTTTGTGGAGGAAGTGTGTCGCTGTAGTGGCGGGTTTTGAAGTTTCCTGTGCTCAGGATATCACCCCGTGTATTAGCCAACTTCCTGTTTCCTGCAAGCTGTAGCACTCCCAGCTCCAGCATCATGTCTGTCTACATGCTGTCATGCTTCCCGTCATGATGATAATGGACTAAACCTCTGAAACTGTAAGCCAGCCCCTCAATTAAATGTTGTGCTTTATAAGAGTTGTCATGGCCATGGTGTCTCTTTACAGCATTAAAAACCCAAACTAGGGGCTGGAAAGATGGCTCAGTGGTTGAGAGCACTGAATGCTCTTCCGGAGGACCCAGGTTCAAATCCCAGCACCCACATGACAGCTAACAAATGTTTGTAACTCAAACACCCTCACACAGATGTACACACAGGAAAAACACCAATGCACACAAAATAAAACAGTAAATAAATTTAAAAAAGACAAACTAAGACAGATAAATAAAATAAAAAAGAATTTAATCTGAGATTTCACAGTTCCAGGGAGTTGGAATCTGTGACCATTGATGGCTGGTGGAGAGCTGGGGAAGAGGCAGCAGGCAGGCAGACATGGCCCTAGAGCAGTAGCTAAGAACTTAAACTGATCCACAAGCCTGAGGCACAGAGAAAGCCAGCCGTGTCTTTTGAAACCTCCAAGCCCATCCGCAGTGAGAATCTGCAGTGACAGACCTTCTTCAACAAAACCACACCTTCGAATCCTTCCCCAAACAATTCCACCAACTGAGAACCAAGCAATGAGACACATGAGCCGTTGGGGAGAGTGTCATTATTTTGTTGCTGTTGTTTGCTTGTTTCAAGGTAGGGTTTCTCTGTGTGTAACAACAGCCCTGGCTGTCCTAGAACTCACTTTGTTAGTCTTCTCCAGAGAAAACTCCTCTTGGCCCTTGTAAGCCCGAAACAGGTGAAATACCCCTTGCAGGTTGAAAGTTCTATTTGCTATTAAGACAGTTAAGAAAACATTCCTAGTGGGCAGTGGTGGTTCATGCCTTTAATCCCAGCACTTGGGAGGCAGAGGCAGGTGGATCTCTGTGAGTTCGAGGCCAGCCTGGTCTACAGGAGCTAGCTCCAGGACAGCTAGAGCTGTTACACTGAGAAACCCTGTCTCAGGAAAAAAAAAATACGTTCCTGATTGTCCTGTTTCTTTTATCCATCCGAATGTGCTTGATCACATGTGGGTGGGAGGTATGTGGGCAGGAAATACATCAGATGTACACTTGCTCCTGATTGGCTCTGATGAGAAATATGGTGGCCTTATGGATTTGCCTTTAATAAGCCTCTGCAAGGTGTTCTGGGAATGCAGAGATGGCCCTGGCCAGAATCCATCAACCTGGCCAGTATTTATTTAAAGCTTACTTCAAATTTGTCTTTAAATTGTGGTAGTGGTGGTAGGGTAAAGAGACTTCAGCCCTTGGGGCTCCTAGGTGCCACTGTCCTCCTCTGTGTGCCTTTTTCCTGCTCATCTACTGGACACAGGATGGGATGACCCCCACTTCTCTGACAAGGACAAAAGGGTAAGGATGGTGGATCAGCTCTCCGACCCCTACTCCTCTAGGGCAGATGACAGAGGAGAGCTTGGTAGCCACTGAAGAGCCAAGGGAAGCCAGTCAGGTCTAGCCTGCCTNCCTGCCTGTGGACACACTCTCCCTGCTCAATGGCTCCCACCAGGCTGCGGGGATGGGTGCCAACATGCCAACATTGTATGGGGGTCTCTAAAGTGGGTTCCCACTCTGCTTTTCAGTAGCCATGGGTCCTAGACAAGGGTGTTCCTCCTTCAGATGTCACGGGAACAGATCTGCCCATTCTTACAAGTTCCTTTTAAGGTTATCCAGAATGGGGAGTGGTGACTTGAGCCTTAATCTCAGCACTTGGGAGGTGGAGGTTGGAGGGTTGGAAGTTCAAGGTCATCCTTAGCTAGGGCGTAGGAGGTCAACCTGAGTGGGGAAGGAAAAGAAAGAGTAGATGCCATTGATATGAAAATTCACTGCCACACACAGCACACACACACCCCTCACCCTCCCACCAACACTCCTCACCCCACTCCACCCCCAGCCTCCAGCAAGGACTCCACACTTTGCATACAGCTGGGGCCCTCCCTCTGAAGTCACTGAGCCAACTGACACACAGTGGGACAAAGAAAGGCGCGGCTGTTGCGGGAGCCTCAGAATAAAGATTTAGCCCAGCACAAATGGCCGGGACCCCTATTGTCCTGCCACTGCAAGCTACTCTTATTTTTAAATTTTACTTAACAATGCTGAATTGGGAGGCCAAGTCTTAGTCTTCACTTAAGCCTGTCTCAAATTCCACGCTAACATGCAGGACCTGTGGGAACCTGAGTAACATAAAGTGATCAAAATCAGAGGTTGTGGCTTCAAGAACCAAAGGGCCCCATGGGGAGGACTTCTTCATACGACTTTCAAAACAAAAGCACTTTCCGCCTCTTTCCTGGGGAGAGGGTGGGGGTGCCTCAAGACTTAAACAGGCTCCTCCCAGAGGCAGAAGCTACTGAGGCCTGAGGAGTTCAGTCATTGCATAGCTGATGGTCCCAGGGCCCCAGCACCCTCATTCACATGAGAACCGATTAGCTTGCAGTCCTGGGAGGTCAAGCGCCCAGCAGCCAAGTGCAATGAGAAAGGGCGTGGTTTCCAGTCCCCGCCCCCCAGTCTCCACGGTTTTCCTTGGTAAAATTCACAGGAACCAGAGGAGAAAATTTTAACGGGCGTCCCAGCCTCGAGGTACCCTGTGGAACTGGTCCCAGCTGGCCTTCCATCATAATCCACAGCTACTGGGACCAGCCTCCCGTTTCCTAGTCTTTTCAGTCAGTGCCACACACTCGCCCTGAGTTTGACTGTCACTGCGTTATTATTTAATTTGGATTAACAGGTAAAAAGGCAACTGTGCAATTTGTCTTTTCATATGTGAGCAATGTGCTTCTGTTGAGCAATTCACGTTAAAGGCTCGTTACAGTACGAAACTGAAGCTTGTACGTGTGAATAGTTAGCTTTCTCTCTTTTTGAATTACGGCAAAGCAGCATTTCCCAAAGAGTCATTGATTGAACCGCACCCGTAATCAGCGTTGCTTACCTACAACAAAGTCGGTGTTGTTATCCTCTTGCCTCCTTCCCTGCCCCCTTCCTTGGCGGTCATGATCAATAATCTATCAGCACCCTTTCAGACACTCATTTGCACCCTCAGGACACACCTGCCTTCCACCACATCCTGACCTCCTAGGGAGACTGTCCAAGAGTCCCAACCATCAGGCTGAGGGGCTGGGGAATCCCGTTTATGGGATTACTCTACACCTCCCGCTCCTGCCTCACCTCTGCCCACAGAGCCTGGCTCACAAAGGCCTTTCTTCTCTTGGGCTGAATCAGGATTGTTAAATAGAACAAGTACAATACTCAGGAGGCGAAGGCAGGAGAAACTCTGTGAGTTCTAGGCCAGCCGGAGCTACCTAGTGAGACTGTCTCAAAACAAACAAACAAAACAAAGAATTAAGTAAACAGATGAATTCTCATACATAGCTATGGTCCAACTAAGCGAAAAGTTTCTGCAGCCGGATAAGCCCCTCCGCTGACGCAATAATCCGAATCAAACCGAATTAGAAAAAGTCCAGGTCTAATGGATACCAATGCCCCTGGATGGCTTTCCAGCCCCCAGAGAGGATCCAGGAAGGCCAGACCGGAAAACACATGTTTGTTCTCTGGGGTACCCTGTGGGAGTGGTCTTGAGTATCTCTGGGGAGGGGTCATCATTTGGCCGGCTTTCTCGGAGGTGGAGTCTGGACTGAGGCAACTCCGAGTGGAGGGAGCTTGGGATGGAACTTCCATCCAAACATTCTAGACTCTTCGGATATATGGATGTCAGGGGCTGAGGTGAAGCTTTCACCCAAACACAAAGTATGCCTTGCTTTGGGTACTAATATGTCTCTGAAATTGGTTCAATTCAATTACACCACACATTATAAAATACAGCTCACTGTTGTTATTTTTATAACTTGATAATGAGATATGTTGCAAAGCAAGGGAAGTACATTTTATAATAACCAGGATTAGCAAATTTCATTGGTCTGAATTTTCAATATTCAAGAGAATCATCTATGAAGCCATACAGAAACAAGACAGGGCCAAAGATACCAACCTAAATGTGCCACAGTCCCCCCTAAAGAACAAAACACTCCTGGGCAGATCCTGATCCTTACACAGTGCTCTACTGTAGATACAGCCTTTTATTTTTTATTATATTTATTCATTTATTTATTTCCTGAGACAAGGTTTCTCTGTGTAGCTTTGGAGCCTATCCTCGCTCTTGTTCTGTAGACCAGGCTGGCCTGGAACTCACATAGATTTGCCTGTCTCTGCCCTCCCAAGTGCTGGGAGTAAAGGGGCACGCCACCACTGCCCAGAATTTAAAAAAATATTTTAATGAATCATTTTTATTTTATGTGCATTGGTGCTTTGCCTGCATGTCTGTCTGTGTGAAGGCGTTGCAACCCTGGAACTGGAGTTATAGTTGTGAGCCGCCATGTGGGTGCTGGAAATTGAACCCGGATTCTCTTAACTGCTGAGTCCATCTCTCCAGTCCTGTTCTTCTTTTTTTTTCTTCAGATATTGGTATTGATTAACGTCTACAGGAAGGTTAGGCTCTGAGCAGGCCGCTTCACCAGAGCCATAGAACATGTCCTTTTTCTGGAGCCCAGTAGGATGCCTGGCAAGCCGTTTGCATGCTATTTAAAAAAACAAAACAAAACAAAGCCCAAACCTGCAAAACTAGTTTTTGGTAGAGGAAGCAGGAGGCCTGTAGCCTCTCAGGAGGGTAGCTAAGACCTATGTAAAGCAGACTTTGAAAGGACTGCTGGTATACCTTACTTTAGTGTGCTTACCTAGTACCTGTGAGGCCCTAGGCTGTATCCCCTAGCACAGAAAAGGAGCAAAACAAGACAGAATGCTAAGAATGTGATAAAATTACAGACTGTTATGTTAAGCCAAATGAAGGGCAGGAAGTACTGAACACGATTTGACATTTATTTGTTTATTTATTTGCATGTGTGTGTGGTCTCAATGCTAACACAGCTTTCACAGGGAGGCCAGACGCCAAACTGTGGGAGTCAATTCTCTTCCTTCAGCAAGTGGGTTCCAAGACTGAAATCAGGTAGCCCGGGTGGGTAGCAAGTGCCTTTTCCTACTGACTTAAAAATTTAAATTCAATCTTAGATTTAATTTAGAAAGCTCCAGAGTGTGTTAGGCTCTGGGCCTAGCATTGCAAACAAACCAATGAGGGAAGGGAATGAATGAATGAACGAACGAATGAATGAGGAGGAAAGCATTGTAGATTTTGTGAACTAGCACCCAAAGGCCTGTGCCAATTTTTAGCAACAGGAGCTGAGAAGCTTACCAAGTGGCCTTGGGCAAGTCTGTGGTCAACTTCTGTTATCTCCTCTGTGACAGGGGCTGGTGACAGTTCCATCCAGGGCTCTCAAGAGCACCTGGTGGCCCTTGTCAGGATCTCAGAGCAGAGCATAAAGCTGGGTGATGTGCCTTCAGGGCTGTGAGGCTGTTCTATAGAGAACTCAGGGTGTGGACAACACTCTAGTGTCAATACAACAAAGCCACAGGCTGTCCTTCCTCAAGCACAGTCATCTTGGAAGAACTAAAGGTCCAGCCCCAAATCCTGAAAACTAAGGTGACTTGAGGCCAGGTAACCCCAGGGATGTTCGGGTTGATCTTAGGGTCAGCTTGGCTTGAGATCTCATTTTGTAGACGAGAAAAAAAGGAGGCTGCAGGAATTCTGTGCCTTCCTCCAGATTCATGGGATGTGGCAAGTTAGAGCTGGAATGGGAACCGCCTGCTGCCCAGGAATGGCTCTTGGTTCCTCTCTGGAAAGGCTTTGGGTTACTGGCTTTTCTATACACACCCCGAGGGGCAGAAGGACTATGGTTCCAGCTGCTACATCTATTCCTCACCAACTGTGGGAAACGGTTTCCCACCAGCCTCACGAGCAAAGACAGTCCAGGAGGCAGACATCAGTTACCACTGAACGTCACAATTCTGCCCTTGCCCCTGCAATCCAATCTCAGGTTCAGGCCACTGACCACTCAGCCGGGGTCAACACAGTTTGGTTACTGATGTGGTCCCTTTGCCAGCTTGACCTCCGTCCTGTGTGCTCTAGTAACTGCCACAAAGCACTCTGTAAAGGACGGGGTCATGTTTGTATGTCTGCCGTGCTTAAGCTGGCTTCTAGAGATGTCCTGGAGACAGAGCTTCCGCGGGGAATCTGTCCATAGAAATCTTTCCCAGGACAGGGAGCTATCATAGTCAAACAGCAAGATGTGACAATAAATTTTGCCATAGCAACTGTGACGTCAGATCTCTCTGGGTTTTCCCCTTCGAAGTTCTTTTATTATTATTATTATTTATTTATTATGTATGCAATATTCTGTCAACATGCATGCCTGCAGGCCAGAAGAGGGCACCAGACCCCATTACAGATAGTTGTGATCCACCATGTGGTTGTTGGGAATTGAATTCAGGACCTTTAGAAGGGCAGGCAATGCTCTTAACCACTGAGCCATTTCTCCAGACCCCCCACCCCCGCTTTGAAGTTCTTGAGTGCTTCTCCTCTTGCTACAGCCAGTTACTTTGAAGACCCCCAAGATTAAGTGAAGACAGTCCTTTTTCTTGAAGATGTCCATTCTTGATTTTAGCTACTGTGGGGACAGAGTGGCTGTGTTCCCCAATGGGAAAAGACACTGTGGAGCTTTATCAACCCCCCAGCTGGGTACAAATGAGAACAGAGAGAGCACGATATGGCTGCTGGGCTCCTTCCAGGACCAAGTTTAATGTTCCGATAATATTTTGATAATATTCCACGGAGATGGGGAGAGAGCGCGAGACACAAACGAACCCACGTGCATAAGTTTATTAAAGATCTGTGCAGAACGGGCCACTGAGAAACACGGTGGACAGAGGGAGGTGAAAGAGGAAGTGGGAATGGCACCTTTAGCGTTTAAAGCAAAGGGTCGTGTACGCGTACTCCCCTTTCTGCACAGATGCAGTCTGGCTGATGGAGGGTGGCGCTACGCCCTGCGCCTGTGCACGGGGCTTTATGGCAAACGCTGGTGACGCAAATAGCGGGCGACTCACGCATGTACACCTGGGATATGTATGCTGGCCTCCAAACCCGGAAGTGCAGCCTTATGGGTGGCTAAAGGAATTACAAAGTTTATGAGAGGTTAAGGGAGGAAACTGTCTGGACTGCTGTCCAAGGCTCCTCAGCACAGTCTGAATTGCCTTGACCTGGCAGGTCGCTACTTGCTATGGCTCTAGGGCAGATAGAATGGGTACCCTGATAGGAGACAGGCAGAAAGACCAGGAGGCCAGGAGGCAGTTTTGGGTAGAGGTAAAACTTATGCAACTTTTTTTTTTTTTTGTAAATAATGAAGGAAAGCCAGGTGTTGGTGATGCATGCCTTTAATCCCAGCATTTGGGAGGCGAAGACAGGCAGATCTCTGAGTTCGTGGCCAGCCTGGTCTACAGAGCAAGTTCTAGGACAGCCAGGGCTACACAGAGAAACCCAGTCTTGAAAAAACCAAACAAAAAAACAAAAAAAAATCCAAAATAACAACAAAAACCAGACAAAAAGCAAATAAATAAACAATGAAGGAAACATTGTAAACTCCTAAAGTGTGACGATGACTGGGACAGGACAGGGTCACACAGAGGCTCCTCCATCTTGTGCTGTTGCTGAGGCCATTTCAGGTTTAACTGGGATTTGATCTCCTTGATGAAGAAGCCTGTGGAATATTCCCACCTCTCTTCCAGATGCCTCAGCTAACTAATCTTCTGATAAACTGCTTGGTTCTGAGAAGCCATCCAGGGAGATGCCAGAATGTAGGTTTTACCTTAAAAAGTAAAAATAAAAAACCAAAACTCTGTCCTCTGGTGGTGGTGATGCACACCTTTAATTCCAGCACTCGGGATGCAGAGGCAGGCAGATCTCCCAATCAAGGCCAGCCGGGTCTACAGAGTGAGTTCCAGGACAGTCAGAGCTACATAGTGAAATCTTGTCTCGAAAAAAA
>LOEQ01000600.1:73687-85627 GCA_001685075.1 Bramus lutescens | reverse complement strand
CTTTATTAACCAATGAAAGTAACACATAGACAGATGACCCTCCTACATCAGAAGAGCCTCACAGTGGATCAGTGATCCCCTTCAGCTCCTCCCACATCCTCACCCATCTGCTTTGTTACCTCATAAACATCCCTACCAACCCATGGGAGGTGTACTGGATACTAGGGTGGGTCTTCTCTGTACACAGGCACTCTCTCCTGTGGCATGAGGGTAACCATGTACCCAGTGACTGATGCCAAGCATGGGGAAGGTAGAGGGTAGAGCCAGGGTCTGCTTCACTCTTGGTTGTGGCTGAGTTTCTCTATGTAGCCCTGGCTGGCCTGGAACTTGTCATGCAGACCAGGCTTGTCTCAGATTCACAGAGATTCACCCACTTCTGCCTCCTGAGTGCTGGAATTAGAGGTGTGCACCATCATGCCTGGCCTCTCTATTTCTTACACTGGACCCTAACATACTATGAAGAGGCACATAGGGAAAGCTTGCTTAGCAAAACCAGAAGTGAACCTTTGCTAGCAGCTAAATGACACCAAAGTACAGTCAGGGTTGAGTACAATTTACACAAAACCCGTTTTGTGTTTGTAACATAAAGGAATTGAACATCTAATTATTGCCTAAGGAGACAGAATCTCTCAAACTGCAGTCAACTGTATATACATGGTCACATTTCAGTCCCAACTGCTAAGTCTTCTAAAGGTGTACTGCTTACATTTCCTAGTAGAATATACAGGTCCCATTAACCATGAAGATACAGAATTTTCTGTAATAACTCAATTTTAAGCTGAGAGAAATCGTCTCTTGTTCAAAACGAGGAACCGAAGGAAGTTGTAGATAATTAGACCACTGGACCACTTGTGGGTAACATAAAGTACATAGAGTGTCCACATGACCTTTCCTGCTTCTTTTAACTCTGAGCGAGAGGCCAGACAGAACAGAAAGAGTAAGTAAGGGTTTTGACAAGAATGAAGGTTTGTTTCCTTGGTTACAAGCTGATTCTGGGTATACTATTCCGTCACTGCCTTATCTCTAACAAGGTAGCATAAGGACAAGATGACATTTAGTCCACCAAGGATGCTACAGCATCCTCTATCCATTCTGTTCCTCTGTTCCTTTTACGAGTAATGCTATGATGCCCACAAAAGAACGTGGCACATACCTTATCAATCATCTTCATCCACTTTGGCAAGTCATCGAATGTCTCTTTCTTGGTGATGTCATAAACTAATATGATCCCCTTGGCACTTCTGTAATAGGCTGAGGTAATGCTGTTAAATCTCTCCTGTCCTGCCGTGTCCCTAGAAAACAGCAGTAGTAATCAGTTCCCAAAGCAAATCTACATGTTGGTGCAGACACTCGCTCTGCTCCTCCTTCACCCCAGGGAGACGGGGACATTCTGCCCAGCCTTACAGGTAGAAAGGAAAAGTTCACGCTGTCTTATACGGTTAGAAGACTCGTGGTTTGCTTGTATACAGATTGACAACTAAATCGCATAACTAGAGACAGATTAACCACTGAGATCAACCAACAGCTAACCAGACTACCACCCTTCCCCAGAAAGCCACAGCAAGAAGGCCAGGACGTCAAAGCATGGGGTCATCTGCTTCTTTAAGATAAAAAGGGAGACACGGCTCTCACAAAACCATCCGCAGTTCCCATTGACCTGCTTTTGGTGCCTGACTGAACGCTTGCAGCAAGAGAAACCGTTCCTTAGAATTACTATTCCGCATTCTCCAAATAAATACTCAGGTTATTTGCTACTCCTCAAAGCCACTACACACTAAACTGTGTACAACCACACAACTGAGCACAGGGAGAGCGAAGCGTTGATTGGAGCCACTCAACAGGTTATTAGCCTACTATCTACGTCAGGGTGGAGTCATTCAACAGGTTACTACCCTACTATCTACCGTACGTCAGGGTGGAGCCACTCTACAGGATATTACCCTACTATCTACCGTACGTCAGGGTGGAGCCACTCTACAGGTTATTAGCTTACTATCTACGTCAGGGTGGAGCCACTTCATCTAAAAATGTCAAGATTTGTTTGTTTCTTTGTATGAATGTCTTGCTGCATGTACATATGTGTACCACATATGTGCCTGTGGAGGTCAGAAAAAGACAAGAGACTCCTGGGGCTTGGAGTCAGGGATGGAGTTGGGAACCCACATTGGGTCTTTTGCAAGAGCAACAGGTGATTTTAACTGCACAGCCGTCTCTCCAGTCTCCACAAAGGTATCAACTATTGATGGAGCTGTCATGTTAGAAAGACAGAGGAATCCTAATACTCTCTCTCTCTCCCTTCATCTCCAGGAAGTTGAATTCTCATTGTAATGCTAAAGAGCTCATTTCAAGCTGGTGGTGGGGGCCCACACCTTTAATCTCAGCACTTGGGAGGCCAAGCAGGTGGATCTTTGTGAAGTTGAGATCAGCCTGGTCTACAGAGTGAGTTCCAGGACAGTTAAAGTAGTTACACAGAGCATCCCAGTCTTGGGGGAAAAAAATTAAAAAAAAAATGTGGGTTTTATGCTCTCAGCTAAATCACCACTTAATAGAGTAGCACAGGATCTTATTATTAGTTCTCTCTTTGCCTTTGGTACAAGCTGAAAAATTCCTGCAATTGTTTTTCCAGTTTGGTAATTTAACATTTAAAAAGATTTATTTTTAATTATGTGCATGTATGTGTACGATGTCTGCATGTGTGCCTGAGGCCAGAGGCTTCAGAACCCATGGAGGGGGAGTTACACGTGGCTATGAGATTCAACCTTGTGAAAGGAACCAAACTCTGGGTCCTCTGAAAGAGCAGAACAGTCAGGCATAGGGCACCTTTAATCCCAGCACTGAGGAGGCAGAAGCAGGTGGGTCTCTGTGAGGTTGGGCCAGCCTGGTCTACAAATCAAGTTCCAGGGCAGTAAGGGATACCCAGAAAAACCCTGTCTCTAAAAACAACACAATACCAAAACCAAAAATCAAGCAAACAAACCAACAAACCACACACACACACACGCACGCACGCACGCACGCACGCACGCACGCACTCAGTTCGGATAAGATTCCCCTACAGTGAAGACTGGACGATGGGTAAAGAGAAGTGGCAGACAACCATTTCAAGGTTTCAGGTCCATTTCAACACAGTAACTTAGAGAGATGGATGGTTCACCATTAAGAGCACTTATTGCTCTTAGAGAAGACCCAAGTTGGGTTCCCAATATTTGTATCAGAGGGCTCCCTACTACTACTGCCTATAACCACAGCTCTGGGCGATCAGATACCTTCTTTTGGACTCCATAGGCACCTGCACTTGTGTATGTATGTATGTATCCACGCAAACATATATATACACATAAACTCAAGAAACTACATGCCACTGGACACATTTTAGTGGCACATTAAGTTTTCATGTACATTCTTGTACATGTACAAATACCTAAGGACAGAGAAAAAAGTGGCAATCGATCAAAGAATTAAAAAGGTGGCAATGACATTATGTGAAAATGTGACGGACGGCTGGAGTCTTTGGGATGTCAGACATGCAGGACTCAGTGTGACATTTCCCCCCCGAATGACCACACAGAAATCCGGAAGAAATGTGTCTAACAGCTGCTCTGTGGGACCAACGGGCGCTGGGGAGGGAAGTCGTTCTGTCCCTGGCCCAGTGCTGTCCACCTGGCTCCTAAAACGCTGCTCCCAACTCCACTGTCTTGAAGCTGCTGACAAAGTGTCACACCAGATAACACACAGATCACAATACAACAGCAATGCATGGAGACTGCCCTGGACTTTGACACATGTCACACAGTAGAGGCTGAGCATCCTCAATCTAAAAATCCAAATGTTCCAGAATCTTTTTGAGTCCAGCATGATGCTGATGCCGTACATGAAAAACTTCAGACCTGACCTCAAAAGAATGCAGACCACAGATGCTGTGTAAGATTATCTTCGAGTATATGTAAAACAAATGAGTTTCATGTTTAGACTTGGGACCCATACTCAAGTTATTTCATTGTATCTAAGCAAATATTCTAAAATCTGAAACACTTCTGGTCCTAGGCATTTTGGCTAAGTGTACCCAATCTGTACTTCTATTAAAAAATAATCAAAGAGAACCATGACCCCAGGATTTTGTTTACTAGTAAAATGAGCACAAAAATTATTTCTATCACTGAGCCAGAAGGGCTCATTTTTCATCTTTTAAATAAAATATTTCAGAAGAAAAAGTCTTTTGAGTATGGTGTGATTAATTAAGTAGCTGGCATATTATAAAAATAAGATTCACTCCAAAAACCCTTCAGAAAAAGGTTGTGATGGACTGTGGTCAGATTAAGCAACTCCTGGGCACTGGTAAGTCACAGGGCCTATCTCTAAGTGTCTACACTGAGCATCGCTTGGGCGGGGCTCTCAGACTAACACCGACATTCCCACCCTGTCTACCAGGCTGCTGAGATGTGAGAGAGCAGCTCTCGGCTTCCCACACAAGCCCTTTTCATCGCGAGGGACTCTAGCCCTTAAACCATGAACGGGGATAAGCCATCACTCCCTTAAGTTGCTCGGTCAAGTACTTTTCACAAGGAGCAAGGAGCACCAAGTCCTACTTCCTAACTGACCAGGAATATTCCATGCAGAAGTGTGCAATCAGCTTTTCTGTAAATCCACCATATACCACTCTTCCCCAGAGACATTGCCCAGTAACAGTCCCCAGTGCCACACCAACACTCTTCCCCAGTAACATTCCCCAGTGCCACACTAACACTCTTCCCCAGTAACAGTCCCCAGTGCCACACCAACACTCTTCCCCAGTAACATTCCCCAGTGCCACACTAACACTCTTCCCCAATAACAGTCCCCAGTGCCACACTAACACTCTTCCCCAGTACCACAAACACTCTTCCCCAGAGACATTTCCCCAGTGCCACACCAACACTCTCTTCCCCAGTGACATTTCCCAGTGCCATGCCAACAGCTGCAGAAATTTACAGAGGGTCAAGAGGGCAGAGGGCAGTTTCTGGAGAAAGTTTTTACATCTAAGAGAAAAGCAGTCTGCGAGCCCCACGTGGCTGGACTATCAACTCTCATGGACCAGACTTCCATAAGGAAAGCCAGGAATTAATCCGAGTTGAAGACACTGTGGGGGAGGCCAGACATAACCAACAAGAGGCACTTGACATAGCTTTAAAAAATCTTTTTCTTAATTATGTATATATTTGAGGGTGCCCTTGCAGGCCAAAAGGTGTCAGATCTTCTAGAGCCTGAGTTACAGGTAGTTGTGAGTGAGCCATGCAGTGTGGGTGATAGGGACCAAATTCAGGTCCTCTGCAAGAGCAATAGCCGTTCTTAACTGTTGAGCCGTCTCTCCAGCCCCAGGACATGCTCTCCTCGTCACCCACTCAAACCAGCTGTACACACATTCTAATATTAGCCATGTTACCCTTCTCAGGGAAAAGAAGACAGCCAGATGCTGATGCAGAGGTAGACATGTCCTGGATCCTTCAAAAGCTGTCCTAAGGTGCTTATAGTCAGAAACAGCAGTTTGTGTCAAAGTTTAAACCTTTATGTATATGGGTGTTTTTCCTGCATGTATGTGTGTGTACTAAGAATGTGCCTGGTGCCTAATGATGTCAGAAGAGGTCGTCAGAGATCCCCTGGGTCTGGACTCACAGACAGCTGTGAGATACCCTGTGGTGCTGGGAAAGTGCTAAGCATTCTCTCTCTCCAGCCATGAAAGATAGCCTGAGGGACAGTAATGAACTAAAGAAAGATTGTTGCCTTCCTGTGGAATAGTGTAAGAAAAACCTATTTTTTGTTATCAGATATTTAGGCAAAACTGTTGAAAACCAAACAAACCCATAAAACCCTGTAACACAAATCCTAGTTGGTATTAATAATAAAAACCCAGAGTCGGATATAGGGGTTAATGCTGAAGATCAGAGGAGCAAAGCGGCCAGCCAATAGAGAGTTCTTTTATCTTTTACCAATGCTCAGACCAAAGGGCAATCGTTCTCAGTGTATCCTCAGACTGCATCCTCAGACTGCAAATGCTTTCAGCAAACCTCAGAATGCCCTGCCTCTCAGACTCATTCTGCCTTATATTCCTCTCTCTGTCCAGCCATAGCGTTCCTGTCTCCACTTCCCTAGTGCTGGGATCACCTTTGTGTGACTGGATCAATTTCATGTAGCTCAGGGTGGCCGTGAATTCACAGAGATTTGTCTGCCTCTGTCTCTTGAGTGCTGGGATTAAAGGTGTGTGTCACCACTGCCTGGCTTCTATGGCTAGCTAGTGTGGCTAGCTCTGCACTCTGATCTTCAGGAAAGCTTTATTTGTTAAAACATAAACAAACTATCACTACAAAACCTCAAAGCCCTTACATGGGTTACAGAGTGGCGGATGACCAAATGAAAGTGATTACCTCAAGACACCAGGAGAGCAAGGCTGGCTTGGTTGCAGCTGTGCCCCAGACAAGAACATGGATGAAGGATGGAGACATGCCACTAACATTCAAGCGTTAGATGACTGGTGAGACCACAGATGCGGCAGCAATTAACGCGGATGAAAGCAAACACACACAGATGGTGGACAGACAGTCAGAGCTGAGGGCGACCTGCCAAGATGAGTTAGTAAGCTCAGTGTTGCACCAGTGTTGTGAAAACCACAAGTCAGTTCTCCAAGCAGCTCAGGGGGCTACTACTCAAATGCACAGGCCAGAGCCTGCCTTTCTTCTGCAGAGGAAGCTAGCAGTATGGGAACTCCAGGTGCCACTGCGGGCTGCTAACAGGGAAGAGGAAGACTCAAGCCCCAGGTACAGTTAGAACACAGCTGGCCTGGCCTCTTGCTCCAATGCTGAGCTGAGAAATGGTGTATTCTCCTCGGATGGGGTTTCTGGATCCCCTTCAGTATGCAGAAGATGCCCTGGTCACAAAGTATCCACAGGCCAGCAGGACAGGGCATGTCCACCACACTATACCACACTGCATCAGCACAGGGCCCCGAGCTGGGATGTAGGGTGATGTGTTTTTCCCTCCTGACAATATGGTTGTGAACATATTGGGCTCTTTTGAATACCATGCAGTAATTCTAAAGACATGAAGACATGCCTCTCCTCAACCCCACTGCCAGCACTGGGGATGGAAGCCAGGGCCTGGGACATGCCAAGCAAAGGGTTCTACCACTGAGCTACACGCCAGTCCAAGACACTCCTCCATCAAGCAACCATTTTAATGACAGCAGTTTGGAGACATCAGTGATGGGGAAGCACAGGCAGAGAGGTGCACATAGGCTCTCGGGACAGTGACACAACACCCATGTGCAGATGAGGAGTGAAGTGGACCCATCCCCAGGAAGCGCTAAGGAGATGAGGTCAGACGGCTCAAGGTCCATTTTAATAGCCAAGCATGTGGGCTGTTAAACACACAGGGCATGACTGGGGCAGGCTGACTTACCAGATCTGTAGTCTAATTTTCTTCCCCCTCAGTTCTACAGTCTTGATTTTAAAGTCAACACCTGTAGATAAAACAAGTGAATATGAAGAAAAAATAATAAAGGCGCAGAGCATCACAAGAATCCTACTTATAAGTATGACTCAGAAAACTAAAAGGATCAGTGCTGCAAAAATTCAAAAGTGCGAGGGACGAATGTGCCGAGACCACAGCTCCGGGCACTCTCCTGCTCCACCCTCAGCCGGGAGCCCAGCCCTGGCTTATCCGAGCACCTGCTGGACAAGTAATTTATGACTCCTGGGGCCATTTCAAAACCACAGCAACATTAGCAGAGGATGCCAATTCAGAGATGGTTCTTAGATGGAAAATTTGAAATTCAATCCTGATTTCAAGCAGCCATTGTTTGAACCTGGAAGTTATTAATATATTAAATTTTTTGGCTCTCACAGTGATGGTAAATATGTGCTCGACTCAGCATATTACTTATGGAGAAACAAACTGGTCTAATAGACAGGCTGGGCAACCAAGTTCTCAGCACAAAAAAAGAAAAAATTACCCATCTATAGATTAGCATATTCAATTTTAGTTTTTATTCATTTTAATATTGCAAGCAAACCATCATGTGTAATATTTTTTCTTCTTAAAATTAGACCAGTAAGCTTCAAGTAAATTTTAAAAATCCAAATTTCATTGGTGTATCTCATCTGATATCTTTTATGGTTATAGACAAAAATATCTCAAGCCGAGATTTTCAAATAAGCATTTACAAGCAAAGAAGTGAGGAGATGCTGGCCGACCACAAGCACTAGAAACGCTTCTCTTCTGGGTCTACTTCCTAGCCACCTGCCAGGACCCAAGATGGACGACCCCAGGCAGCAGGCGTGTGCTGGGGACCACAGCCAGCACAGTGACTCTGCCTGTCCTCTGCTCATCCATTTTGGGACCTGAGGAAGCAGTGGTCAGAAGAGGATCTGAGGTGAACAGAATGACATGTGACTGGGTTAAAATTAGCAACACACCAGACGTGTCTGTAAGACCAAGCTGGGGGGCAGTCCCTACATGGACAACAGAGAAGTTCCGTGACTATGAAACATCACAATGGAGACGCTGTATTTCAATTCTTATTCCTTTTTTTTTTTTGTTCATTTGGTTTTTTTTGTTTGAATCAGAGTCTTTCTACATAGTCCGGTCTGGCCTGGATTGTAGAGACCCACTGGCCTCAGCCTCCAAGTGCTGTGATTAAAGGCAAGCGCCAGTACACCTGGATGAGCAAGGCTGACTAATACCATCTCATCTTCCCTTCTCCAGCTGAACGCTTCCCAAAGTCAAATGGTTTTCAGGCACAGCCGTGAGCCTGGGAGCAGGTCTGTGCAGGCGAATGGCCTTGAGCAAGGCTCCCAAATGACTCACCCCAAGGCGACAGCACCTTAAAGTGACACCTCCGAGGCACAACCACACTGGTGACTCTACTGTGACACGGCACAGCCTGGTGACAAACCCCTGTCTCTGCAATATTAACCTAAGTGTAGGACTTCGTGCCTTCAGTTTAATCTGCAATGTGTCTAAACTCACCCTGGCATGACCACTGTTTTAGCTCACATTTTAACAAGTAAACGCTTACTTATTATAGCGGTGTGCGAGAGCGCAGGAGTTGGTTCTCTGCACCATGTGGCTACCACAGAGCACATGGTCAGGCTCCGAGGGTGGTGGGGGCTTTGCACACAACCATCCGTCAGCCCCCTTGATTTCACTTTTCTTTTCCTACTTCAAATGACTTTGTTTGCAGAATCTGAGTGAGAGATGTACCTTTGGGAAGTTTGTTACTTTACTAAAAAGAATTGGACAGTGGCCTCTTTCCTGAGTTCTGCTCCCAATCACCTGACAGACCCTTCAAGCAGCCAGAGCAGGCCACCTGTGCTCAGAGGCACAGTTTCCTCTGCTAAGTTGTGTCTGCACACATCACATGCTGGCCACTCTTTCTTAGCCAGCTTGAAAACCTACCTGTGTTAGCGGTCCTTTACGAGATTATTTTTCTAACCACAGAGCTCAATGAATGGAAATAAAAGGATCAGACATCAATACTCAAAACCAGAAATAAGGACAGTTACTGAAAATGAAACTGAACGAAGACTGTTCAGCCCGCGGGAGAATCGAGTACTCTTGGAGCGCAGTCAGTACAATAGCATCAGTAACTGCAGCAGAAACATTCTAAAGCTGGGAAGTGGCTCAATCGAAAAGTCTAGACATCGGGCCGGAGAGCTGATTAAGAACAGTCCTTTCTCTTGCAGAGGAGGACTTGGAGTAAGTCCCAGCACAGACATGATGGCCTGTATCTCCAATCCAGGGGATCCAATGCCCTCTTCTGACCTCAGCAGGTACTGTTTACACGTGGTGCATCCACATGCCTAAAAAATATAAATCTAAAAACAAAATCAAGTCAATAAATGATAACAGCTCCCTAAAACTATCCCCTCTCTTGGATAAAATGGCCTGTGTTGTATCTAACAGCTCCAAGTAGCTTGTAATGATTGAAAACGTAATTCAATTTATGGTGTGGACATATATCTTTGTATTAATACAAGTACAGCACTGAACATGTCTAAAAAGGTCACCTCACAAGTATAAAATGGCTCCATGCTGTGTATCTGCAGCATCAGCAAGCCACAGAAACGACAGTGATGACAGTCTCAACTATTTGGGCCGCAGCACAGCCAGGAGCGGAGAACTGCACATCCATACTCAGGGACAAAGCGGGTGTCACCTTCACTTCTATCTGCAGCTCTGCTGAAAACCCAGTTTCTCAGAGGCTTCTTGACTGACAGGCATGAAATCTTCACTATCTACCCTGCGGGTTAACAGGGACAGTCCCTGCCCCCGAAGCTGGCTCACACTGACCTACATTAACACTTGGCAACAGAGTACCTTCCGCGGCTATCCACTCTTAGAGAACCTTCTCTGCCCAGAAGTCTTTTCCATCCTAGATTTCCCACGGAACCTTCCCTGACCACATTGCCCTGCTCCCATCCCAGGTCCCAGTCCTGCACTCTTCTTGCCCTCATGGAATCTTTCTCCGCTGGCCTCACCCACAGACTGTGCATCCTCAAAGATCTAGCACCCTTGGCTTACTGCCCAGCACCCAGCAGCAACTCGAGGACTTGGATGGTGATGGGCAGTTGGCCTCTTCACTAAATGCTGGAGAGTAACTTAGGAAAAAAGTAGGGGTATTTTGAACTGAGGTAGTTTTTGTTTTTAAGACAAGAGGCAGAGAAGGCAGCTATGGAATGGGAGTCCTGGATGTGAACACACCTTGCAGGGGACATCAGATCAGAGACAGCAGGGGTAACTACTAGACCGCAAGCTAACACAACAGCAGAATCAGGATTCACGCTCACGCTTGTGTGAACAACTAAAGACTGTTATAAAGATCAGACGGTGAGGAAGAAAGGCACGTAAGGGGGTGTGTAAATGGCCCCCTATCATCTTAGTCACGCCACTAGAGGAGAGCCTGTCTCTCACAGCTGAGGAACTGCTGCCTAGGCAGGCCAGAGGGAGAACATTTCTAAGACATTGTTTCTTTTTACTGGACCCTAAGAAGTTACAAAACAGAATAGCAGGAATTGTGTACACAGACTTCTCTTTCTTCAGCTCCTTTCCAGTCTAAGGGAAAAACCACCACCATGGTCAGAATCTTGGACACAGGCAGCCCCCTTCTACAGGCCTGTAGGATCACCTTGCTTCTCTACCAGCTCAAGACCCACAGCTTGCCCCATATGGCATTGGACTTTACTGAACATCAACGCCATGCCACCATGGATTCCCAGGCTCTCACATATGTCTCCATGTAAAATGGTCGTGACACTACGGTTCTGTCCCAGTTACTGCCTTTGGTTTGGGGCACAGCTTTTCTTCCCAGCATATACCTTAGACAATGTTAGCCACTTTGGGACATTATATCCCTGACTTGACAGTGGCAGACTAAATTAAGAGATGTGTCAAGTTATAGGGGCAAGTCCAACATTGAGTGGGCGACACTAATGTCTGACGGCCTGTATTATTATTATTGGAAAAGAGTCTCCTGTCCAAGCTGCATCCCCTGTGAGGAGTGTGAACCACACACTTTGAGGGGACAGGGAGATACGCCAGCTGCCTCCAGACCTTGTCTCTACTCTTGTAGCAAGTTCAGATTTTACCTTTATTTTTATATGCATTAGTGTTTTGCCTGCATGTCTGTGTGAGGGTGTTGGATGCCCGGGAACTGGAGTCGCAGACAGCTGTGAGCTGCCATGTGGGTGCTAGGAATTGAACCTGGGTCCTCTGGAAGAGCAGTCAGTGCTCTTAACCATTGAGCCATCTCCCCAGCTCTCAAAAGTATCTTATGGGTAAAACTTCATGGATTTGGCTGGCTTTCCCTACCTAAGCTAAGTTGTGAGGATACAACTAAAAACAATATTCTTTTTTTTAAAAGATTTATTTATTTGTTATGTACACAACATTCCATGTATGCCTGCACACCAG
>LOEQ01000600.1:38797-51517 GCA_001685075.1 Bramus lutescens | reverse complement strand
CTGCACAGATATCTTCAACAGAGTGTTACAAGGGACAATGGCATACTCTCCAACTGACCCCAAGTCACAATGTATCAGTACTGCAAACAAACCATTATAAAGCAATAGCCAGAAGCTGGTTTCAACATTTATAGCAGAGATCTGCTGTATAAGCTTGCTTCCTACTTGTCTGCTGTTTTCAGCAAATGTTTACCCTAACACCACACACACACACACACACACACACACACATTATTCTCTGGCTCAGGGGAATGGAAGAACACATAATTTAAGATCAAAGGTATACATTAGCTTAGGTTATAAAAGCTGAGTGTGTGGGAATTCCAAGGCAAGTGGTTGGCTGTTACATTGTTCTTTTAAAGGCAGGTAAAACAAACAGGCTGAGTCTTAAGCGGCCTCAAGCTGTCTTATTAACAGCTGTGAGGTTTACTAAAAGTCCCAGGCTCTTTAGATGTAAGGGATATTTTCATAAAATTGTACCGCCACACTTAGAAGGACCAAGTCATTGACATTGTTTGACGGTCTTGAGAGCAGCGCATGGTCACTCCAGGACTCTACTGTCTAGGATCAACAGGTGCTCGTCGGACACTGTGGACCTGGGGTAACTTTAAAAAGACTTACTCTTGAGCAGCTATATTCTGCACAGAGAGCTGAAGCTGGCAAAGATACCATATCTCAGAGGCTATGGAGACATTCTGAATTTAATATTCTGAATTTAACATGTCTCACTGTGTGGATCAGCACATTTCAAATATAGATCTGCACTGGCTAAAAAAATTAATGCTTAAAATATTCTTCAAGTTACAGATTCTTACAAATATTGGAATGGCTATGATTCTGACAACATCATGAAATTTATTTTTGGGATATTGCTAAGAAAAAGATAAATGAATTTTGAGATTTAGTGTTTGCTTGGCTGTTGTAAGAACCCATGAACATTCTTCTTTCTTTTCTGTTTGTTATTTCAGTATACAAAAAACACTGAAATTTGTTTCACCAGAATATAACATTATTATTATCATCATTTTCCCCAATCTCTCAATCCTCTTGATGCTTTTGAGGGAATTGTATCACATGTCTGTTGTGGCACTGTTCTTCTTATGACATGAATTTTACTTAAAAATGAGTTCACTTTAGTGCTAAGCAAGTTCAGTTGAAAGTAGGGGTTTAAAGATGATACTTTCTAGCCTGATTTCTAGATTGTATCTCTTTTTATGTACTTTCAGAGACTTTCTCATGGGTTCATCTGAGCCCATGTGAGATTCAACCACATCCTGCTTTGGAAGTAAATGCTAGAGATTGAATGTACACCAAGATACACCAATCCAATGTACTTTTTATTGGAAAAATATTACTTTTTATTTAGAAAATTTTCATAATAGCAAATAATTGCAGTATATATAATAGATTGTTCATGGGTGGATTACTAATAGCAAATGAAAGTTTCTTTTCTATAGATCTGATGTGTTGTTTTTCTTGAATTATTTTGTTTTTAAACCTGCATGTATGTCTGTGCATCATGAGTTATGCAGTGTCTGAGAAAGTCATAAGGCATTAGATGCTCTGGGCTGGCATGACAGGTGGTCGTGAGCCACCATGTGTGCCCCCTATCCTGTGGAAGAGCAGCCAGGGCTCTCAACTACTGGGCCACCTCTCCAGCCCCTTGCTGTGCATTTTAATGGAAGTATTGCAGACTAAAACCAGTCTCTCACTGTGTTTTAGGCTCACCTAAAGTTCTCTGTGTAGCTCAGGCTGCTTTGGACTCACATTTCTTCTGCCTCAGTCCCTTAAGTACTACGATTATGGAATTTCTCTACAATGCTCGGACCAGGACCATATAAGCTCATCTAAGCTATTTTCTTATATAGTAGAAATAAAAGTATGGCTAGCTCCTCCCACCAGCAGAGTAATTAGCCGGATGCCAAGTACTGATGGAAAACAACTCATGCTGGCTCTGAACCCGACGGACTTCTTTCTTGCCACTGTTAGCTCAACAGTGCAACAACCGCTTGCAGAGTCGACGCTGTGTTAGGCCCCAGAAGGAGGCGTGGTGCGACCTGAGCCAGCCTTCCAGTTCCACGGGCTTTTAGATCCTTGATTTTTGTTGGCTTTAAAAATCGCCACTTCTAAAAGTCACACACGCTGAGCTACAGATTGTGAGTCTCCCACCAGCGCCGCGGTAGACAACAACTCTCCTGGTTATGATGTCCCCCTGACAATGGTTGCCTAGGTGACCGCTCTGCAACTCACAGGCCAGTGTCTTTATTGAAAACACTGACTCTTCGTTCCAGCCTTGCAGCTATGCCCTGGGTGACCTTTTGATGTTGGGGGCCCAACACCCTGTCCTAGACAATGCTAACACTACTTCTCTCTCTCTCTCTTCCTCTCTCTCTTACCTCACTTTAAATTATGTGTATGTAGGTGTATGTGTGTCTGCATGTGAGTTCAGGTCTTTTAGAGGCCGGAGATGTCCAGTCCTCCCTCCCCCCAACTCCCCGAGAGCTGGAGTTAAGAGAGGTGGAGAGTTGCTCAGTGTGGGTTCTTGGGAACAGAACTCAGGTCCTCTGTAGAGAGGTCCTTACTCTCCAGCCTCAATACAGCCAGTTTCTAAGAAGAGAGACAGGCTGATCAGCTCCAGCCACTCTTCCCCGGGCCTCCCCAGCTCATGTAGCTAGCTTCCTTAATCCATAAACATCCTCAACCTTTATCCTCATGGTTTTGAGGCTTGGGGCTCCTCACCTCCATGCGCTCTGCTTTATGAATAAATCCCCCTCCACACACGACTTTTTTTTTGACATTTCAGTAATGTCACACTGTGCAGAGGTCGAAACAAATTTGTTCAGTGGCAATATGTAATCTAGAGATACCCAGGATGTGGGCAGCTGTAGCACTGATTCTACTTCCTTTACCAAGGATTTTGGTTTTCCCAGGGATGGGGCCAGCGCCCAGGGATACTGCTGGACAACTTAAAAATTGTAAACAAAAGTCCCTAGCTTCCAAGGCCCAGAGGCAGAAATGTAACAAGAGAAACTTTTTGTGCTTAACTTCTGAAATATAAGAAAAACTTATTATCTGCGTTGAGCAGTTTGAAGACCAAAAGCTGGAAGAAGGCATAGCAATACAAATTGAAACCTTGACATCAAAGCCTGCAAAGGCCAAATTAATTAGCAGAGGGCAATGGGCTCCCGGCCCAGGAGAAACCAGGCCACAGGAAGCGATGTGCTGGAAAAGTTAAAACCAATGACTACCAAGCAATCACACCTTTGCCTGAACTGTAATTAAATCATCACTGCTCCTCCCCCACTCTCCTTTGGTGCCGCTTTCCCATCGTCCCCTGGGGCAGATTTGCACAGTGACTGAGAAAATGTGACCTAGAGGTTTATTATTTATTTATTTGTTTATTTATTTATTTATTTTTAAGAATGCACAGGGAGTTTAGGATAAACTAACGAAGTTTCTTGTATTTTTCAGAACTGAGGATAAACTAGAAGGGTGAAGTTGGTTGCAAATTTAAGAAAGGTCGGGTGGTTCATACTGACAGATGCTCATGCATTCGCTGCATTGGATGATTTTTCTGTCCAGGTTTTGAGGCAGTCTAAAGCTTTGGAGAAGGATGCCTCTATCTAGGCGTTTGAATGGGAGCCGGATCGAGACCACACAAGGTCTGGGCTGGGGCTGCGGCTCAGTGGTAGAATGCAAGCAAGAAGATTCAAGCCCCAAGCCTAGAACTGCAAAAGAGAGGAAAAAGAAAAAGCAGCAGGACATTGTCGATGCACAGCCCACTTAGGGAACAGGCGTCTGGCCCAGGACCAAGGACAAATGAAATTCAACCAAGATGGGTGCTAAGGGGTCTCCTGGCACCCTAGGCTATGCCTGAATCTCAGGGCTTCAGTGAACTTACACCAAATATATGAGAATAAGAGAAATGAGAAGAGAAATACTTTCTCCAGAGACTATGATTTTTGGCTACCTTGGCTAGAAAGTCTGTAGAGAAATGAGCCAGCAGAGCCTTTGAAAAGGAGACAGGAGGGGGCGGAGAGATGGCTCAGTGGTCAAGGGCACGTATTTGCTCTACCTCAGGACCTGAGTTTGATTCCCAGTACCCATATCAGGTGGCTTACAAGTGCTTATAACACCTACTCCAGGGGAATCTGATGCCTCTGACCTCTGTAGACACTTACATTCATGTACACAAACCCCCCATAATTAAAATAATAGAAACATCTTTAAAAGAAAAGGAAATATTTTTTTCAAATGACCTCCTGGGTCTCTGTGGGGGCTCCGTGGGGGCTCTGTGGGAGGGAGCTCCGTGGGTCTCTGTGGGGGCTCCGTGGGTCTCCGTGGGAGCTCTGTGGGAGCTCTGTGGGATCTCCGTGGGGGCTCTGAGGGTCTCTGTGGAGCTCCGTGGGTCTCTGTGGGGGCTCTGTGGGTCTCTGTGGGGTCTCCGTGGGTCTCCGTGGGAGCTCTGTGGTGCTCTAAGGTCTCCTCCCACAATTGCATCCGCAGCTGGGGCTCTGCACATGGACAGTTTCCTTTTTGTTCCTCCATGTTTCCTTTCTTTTTACACACATTTTATCCTCAATTGTAATAAATATCCATGTTTGTAATAAATAATACTACAAATGTCCAAAATACAGTTTTTAATATATTCAGTTAATGAAACAAATACTTAAAGAGACAATACACAAAAAGAGAGGAAGGGAGGAAAAAGAGAGGGGGGAGCCATAAATAGAAAGGGAGAGAGGGACGGCGTCAGAGAGAGAAAGAGAGGCAGAGGGAGAGGAGAAGTGCACCATTTTAGCTTAGAATTTTTATTTTCTTCAACTGTGGGTTATCTCTGTCAGTTGCTTATGAGGGGAAGATCCTAAGCTCTGACATCAACCGACTCTCCCTCCCTTCTGCATCGTCTGCATTTCCTTTGTTTGTTTGTTAAAATGTTGCAAGGCTAGTTAAATTCTAAGTCATTCTCCTAGACCCGTATTTTCTGCCAACAGCCCTAAGTCTGTGGCCTCACAGTGGCCTTAGGTCCTTTTAAAAGCTACTCACTAACATTCAGGGGGTTATGTGGGAGAATTTCTTCACATCCTGCTATGATATTTGTATGAGTTTTTAGAATCCATCTAATCATAAGGTTTTTTTTTTATCATTTTCTCTTATATTTTTGGTTGTGTCTGGTCTTCAACAGCTGAGCCATTCCTCCAGCCCTCATTTTCTCTTACAGTGGACAAGCAGCAGTAGGTAGCACTGTGGGAGAGTGTCATTTTCTTCTGTGGTGTAGCCACTGACATGTTCTTTGCTCCAATAAATAATCTCCTATCAGCACTCGTGTTAGAGTTTTATTGATGTGAAGAGACACCACGATCATGGCAATTCTTTTAAAGGAAAATATTTAATTGAGGCTGGCGTGCAGTTCAGAGGCTTAGTTCATTGTTTTAATGACAGGAAGCATGGTGGCATGCAGGTAGACATGGTGCTGGCGAGGTAGCTATTTTTACATCTGGATCCTCAGGCAGCAGGAAGACACTGAGCTACTTAGCCTGAGATTGAGCTTCTAAAACTCCAAGCCCACCCCCAGCGACACACTTCCATCAACAAGACCACACCTACCCGAACAAGGCCACATCCCATAATAGTAGCACTCCCTATGGACCTACGGAGGCCATTTTCTTTCAAACCACCACAGCAGTCAGGCAAGCAATTCTCAACTCAGTGGACCGCATACAAAAAGAGGGCATGAGAGAGAGGAATACGGTGGAAACAGCTAAAATTCATTGTATGAATGTCAATCAAAAATATGTGTAATTAAATATATGAAACAACAATAGGTTGTTAATCAAGACATTAATGACAGGTTTAGTCTTTTGATTTGTTTTGTTTTGTTTTTTTTTTGAGTCAGGGTCTCATGTAGTTCTGGCTGACCTGGAACTCACTATATAGACTAGGCTGACCTGGAACCCACAGAGATCTGCCTGCTTCTGCCTCTCAAGTGCTGGATTTAAAGGTGTGTGTCACTACACCCAGCTTACATTTTAATCTTAAATTTTAGAGATTTCTGTTTCATTAGAGATCACTGTACCCAGCCTGGAAGTGACAGGTTCAGAATATTTGAGTCTCTCTTTGTTGCTTACCAAGAGCATTCTACCAGACTGCTTGAAACACAGAACTGGCTTTCCCCTTCCTTTGGATAGAAAATACCCTTTCCAGTGCCCAGTATTGGATAGTATTTGTTCTTGGGCTCAACTCTCCTGGATTCAGCCAGGGGCATACAAAAACAATATAGAAAACAAATTGTACCTGACTGAACATATATAAGTTTTTTTCTTGCCATTATTGTCTAAACAATACAGTACAATATTGTTTCCAATGTATTCACATTGCACTAGGAATGAACCATTGAACCAGGCCTTTTCTTTTGGGCCACCAACCAGCTCCCAAATCATGACACAGAGACTTATTATTAGTTTTCAATGCTCAACCTAGTTTAGGCACATTTCTGGCTACCTCTTTTTATGTTAATAATCTTGATTTTTTAAAATTGTTTTTATTGAGCTATATGTTTTTCTCAGCTCCCTTCCCTTTCTCTCCCCTTCTACCCTCTCGATACCAGGGGTACGAGGGTTAAATGAGTCCTCTAGAACAGTTTTTCTACATCCCATGTAGTTTCAATCCATATATGTCTTTCATAGGGTCCTCATTGTTGTCTAGGTTCTCTGGGATTGTGAATTGTAGGCTGGTTTTTCTTTGCTTCATGTCTGAAAGCCACTTATGAGTGAGTACATATGATATTTGTCTTTTTGGGCTGGGTTACCTCACTCAATATGATGTTCTCTAGATCCATTGATTTGCCCGCAAATTTTAAGATGTCATTGTTTTTTTTTCTGCTGTGTAGTACTCCATTGTGTAGATATACCACATCTTCTTTATCCATTCTTAGGTCAAAGGGCATTTAGGTTGTTTCCAAGTTCTGGCTATGACAAATAATGCTGCTATGAATATAGTTAGTTGAGCACATGTCCTTGTGGCATGATTGTGCATCCTTTGGGTATATACCCAAAAGTGGTATTGCTGGGTCTTGAGGTAGGTTGTTTCTTAATTTTCTGAGAAATCCTGGCTAGCTCTTTTAAACTTAAATTAGCATGTTTCTCTTCATCTACCTTTTGCCTGGGAGTTATTACTTTTCTTCTGTATGTCTTACTTCCACTGCTTCTCATGTCTGCTGGCTGGTGTTTGTCTGGCTTCTGGCCCCAGGTGTTTCCCTCATTCTTTCCTTCTTCTTTGCTCTCGTTTTTCCCTCCTCCTACTTATTCTTTGACTGCCAGCCCTGCCTATCCTTTCTTCTGTCTAGCTATTGGCTGTTAAACTTTTTATTGGACCAATCAGGTACCTTAGGCAGGCAAGATGAAACAGATGCAACCCATCTTTACATAATTAAATACACATCCTTACATGTTAAACAAATGCAGCACAAACATCTTTGCCTAGTTAAATAGTCCGCAACAAACCGTGACTTGGAGGTTTGCGCAGAGGTTGCTTGCAAACCCCACATCAACACTTGTGTGCAGCACTTGAACATCATAGCCTTGGGTTCCTGCTGGGAATCCTGGACCATGGCCCCTGGGGATACTGAGGAGTGATTGCACTGCATCCCTCAGGCACGGTGATGCTCTAGGAGTTGGGATTGGGTTGGAATGCTGACCTTGACTACTCCCAGGGATGGCTGCAACAACACAGACGGCATTGCACGTGGTGCCCTTCTGTAGAGACTCGGATGGATGGATATTTCCCAGTGTTGGCCACAACTCACTTTGCGGCAATCACCTGAACAAAGGTGTGGGCTCTTGCTGTCTGGTTTTCAGGGAGGAATATATTCAGATGTCACCAGACAATGCTTCTTTGTTGGGGCATCACATCTGGCTTTGGAAGCGTTGGTCCTCTTGTTCTTCCAGATGTTTGCATCCATCTGTAGGGTGCACTAGAAGGACTTGCCCTGTCCTCTCTTCCTCTCACAGTCTTCTCTGCAGCATCCTTTTGTAGTGTTAATGTAGCTCCAGTTGTAATTGGTTTAATAATAACCCCCCCATCTGATATTAGGGGCTGAAAGCTGAAAGATCAGAGAAACAGAGCAACCAGCCACTAGTTTTACCTCTAGGAAATCCTCAGACCAAATGGATATCCTGTCTCTCTACAAGTCCTCAGACTGAATGCCATGAGCTCCTGTCTCCTCCCACCTTATATTCCTCTCTCCACTCATCCATATCCATTCCTGTCTCTACCTTTCTAGTGCTGGAATTACAGGCATTTGACTCCCAAATACTGGGATTAAAGGTGTGAGCCATCATTGACTGTTTTTCTTTTAGACTGGATCAATTTCATCCCTATCTATTACAAGCCTACACACCATCCTGTGCTGAGTACAAATGCCAAATACAGATGTGCAGAGAGTCCTGTTCTTTCCCCAGGACAGAGAGAAGCTAGATCATAATTGCTAGCTTTGAACCTAGCAGCTATGTAAACTCAAGAGCCCATGCCTGACACAGCAGGGTGAAGCCTTTATGGAAGGCAGGGACATTCCAGGTGTCTCTGCAGAGCTTTTCAGTTTTCTTAGTGTTAAACTGTGACCCCAGAGTGTAAGCTGTGCTTACCCCAGAAAGTCAGAGTTGTCGCAGAAAATGGCAAATGAGGATTAGTAGAAAATTGCCTTGCTTTGCAAAATCGCTCCCCACACCACAGATGAGGTGTAAACAATTTTCAGATTTCGGGACAGTGGCAAGACCATTTACTTGCCTAAAAGAGGCAGTGCATCTTCTCAGAGTGCAGGAGCTGGGGGCTTCTGTAATGCCACATTAGAGCTGTAGACAGACAATGTGTGCATGGGAGTGACATGTGCAATCACAAGGGAAAGGATGGGACTACATAGCGACATAGCTGTCACTCCTACCCCTGAGCGGCACGCCCTCGGCCATTTGTCTCTTCACCAGCCCTGAACGATGGAGACAGGCGGAAGGGGACTGAGGGGTAGCTTCCTACAGTTTTCAGAAGCCAGAATGTGTTAGTTTAGCATCGTCAGGACAAAATCCTGGCATGAAGTGAGTTAAGGCAGGAAAGATTCCCTTTGGCCCACGGGGCCATGTCTCTCATGGTGGAGTAGCTCCATTCATGGTGGCAAGAGTATATCATGGAGGCTGTTCACATCACGGTCCAGGAAGTAAAGAACAAGGCAGGGAATGGGGAGGAGGCGTGTCCTTCAATGACCCACCCAAGAGACCTACCCATCCTCGCTGGAGAGCTGCAGGCAGCCACTGGGTACTAAGACAGGGAGAATCAGTTTTCTTTCCAGGGATGAGACCCTGATAGGGGCTTATCCAGTCACAAGTGGTCAGTCCTAAACATGTGGACATATGAGCAACAGGTTGTTGTATACATACACGGGTGTAACAATAGTAATTGAAGAAGAGGTGATCATAAATTTGCAAAGAAGAGGGGAATGGGAGGAATCAGAGGGATAATGAAAGAATTGAAATGATTAAATATAGTACTTATATATAGAATTCTCAGAAAACGAGAACATTTAAATTATAGAAAAGGACTTGCAGGACAGCATTTTGTGTATTAACCCCAATACAGGACAGCACTTACATCACCATGTACTTAGTCCAACTTCCCTCTTGATAGTGAGACAGGGACAGGATGGGATCTTTGGGTTGGCTCAGGAGTCTGGGGGTTAATCTGCCCCCTCCCTCCTCACCAAAGGCTCCAAGGCCAGTCTGTAATGACTGTTTATTTCTGCTTCCAAGAGTTCACTGCATTGTGGTCCCTTCTCGTAATGAGAGAGCCCTTGAGCTTGGTGTCCAGGATCAGAATATATTCCACTCAGACACTGCTATTTCATAACATCTTTTATTTTTGTTAAAAATGAATAAGCAATTTCAAACTTAAATTTGAAATTTAAATTTGTACGGTACACAGTTGTTTTTCTCTGACCCATTTGTAGGCAATTCGTCCAGATTATGTCCTGTGACTCCCACCTAATTCCCAGACCTTTGCTTATTGTCCTAGAGATGTCCCTCGCAATGAAACAATCCACTATAATGCCATGCATCCCAGGAGCTGTGTCCCCTCTCCCCTTTCTTCTGCAGCACAGGGAACTGAACTTCAGAGATCACACAGAGGATGACTGTGTGATGATCCAGGAGCTCCGTGGACAGTAGACTGTACTGAACAGCAGCAAACATCAGCGAGCCTTTGTGGATAGGAATGTGTGTGACCATCTGCCGTATGCCCTTGCTTCCTTTCTTCTGTGCTGCCATAGACCAAAAGGAAGTCAGACAGGGGAAGGGTTTATTTGGCTTATACTTCTAAGTCATAATCCATCTCCAAAGGAAGTCAAGCCAGGAGGCCAAGGCAGGAACCTTAAGAGAACTGTGGAGGTTTGCTCGTGGACTTACGCTTAGTGAGCTTTCTTTTACAGCCCAGGGCCATCTGCCTAGGGAATGGTGCCACCCACCGTGGGTTAGGCCCTCTTGTATCAATCAACAATCAAGTCAGCTCCCCTCTCCCAAGACATGCCCATAGGCCAATCTTATCTGGTCCATCCCTTTAGTGGAGATTCTCTTCTTAGGTAACTCTAAGATGTGTCAAATTGACAGAGCTAAGTGCAACACTTTGTTTTTAAGCAGCAAGATTAAGTCTTTGCTTTGGATTTATGGAGTCATGGTCTTCATGGGCTCTGCCGAGGCTAGTATTTGTTTTTGTTTATGTTTAAGTCTTACCTGCATGGCTTCTGTTTCTCATGGTCCCCTGTTTTAGGTTTGCCTGCATATGTGATCTTTCTCTGTTGAGTCCTTGGCTGTCCGTTCAGATTTAAGAATAAGTAGCATAGAGTTGCCCCACTGGCCTGACTTTTGAGAGTCTGCCGTGTTCGTACAGAATATGATGGGCGGAAAGCATAAAGGGACTAAAGAGGCCACACTCGGAGTCTGTCTCCAGCAAAGACACGTGACTAGGTTCTGAAAAAAGAAGGGGGAGAAGTATCCGGACCCTAGTAAAAGCTCCCAGCTGTGGGCCAGGGGCTTCGCTGTGGAAACCACTGTCACATGGAGGCGAATACAGCCATTGCAGAGTGACAGTGGCATGAAGAAATGGGGAAACAAATCCGAGAACTCCCAGTCCTCTACAGTCATCCGGAACTGGAGCAGTGTGTCCTTAGTTCGGTAGAGCCTGCTCACGGGACACAGTGCGCGGCTTATCGCGGGAACAGAGAGCGCAACAGGGAGGAGCCTGAGGTGGATCCCAGAAGCAAGGGGCAAGATCCCACACAGGGGTATTTTCTAGGGAACAGTCCAGGATCCCCAGGAGAGTAATAGAGCCCCTGGGTGGGGCACCTGCAGACCAGGAAAAGATGTCCGTATGAAGACGCGTGTCTAGCCCCAGCCTGCATTCTCTTGAGTCCCAGAAGGTCTCTTTGCACTTGCTACTCAGGACCTTAGTCCGCCCAGGGAGGAGGAGCTGAGTTCCCTTTCCACTCTGTGAATCCCAGACACACACTCAGGTTTGTGGCTTCCTCCTGGATGACTCAGTTACCACTTCTCTTCCAAGAACCAGCTGAAATGCCCTGGTTCTGCGCACCCCCCCATCCCCCTGTTTTACTTACTTTGCTTGGAAATGGAATACCTAACATTTCTACATTCGCTTTAACCAAATCACATACATGAACCATTCATAGGTCTTTAACGTTATCTCCAATGTCCAGTAACAGTATAAAACGAGCAAAAAAAAAAAAAAGGAAAACCTTAAAGGCAATGTTCGCACATGGAATGTATTTTGAGGACAAAACAAATGTTGAAGAAATCTTAACCTTGGTATTGGATATGTTCTTTTTAAATGGTATTGCCAAGAACGGTGTCTAAACCGTGGTTTAGAACGCATGAGTAGTAAATGGTCCTAGTTTGCGTTCTATTGCTGTGATGAATAGCATGACCAAGAGCATCCTAGGGAGGAAAGGGTTTCTTTAGCTTACACATCTCGATCATTGTTCATCTCTGAGCAGATTCAGGGCAGGAACTGAAACAGGGGCAGAGGCGGGGACCATGAAGGGTGCTCTTTACTAACTTTCTTCCCAGGGCTTACTCAGTTTGCGTTCTAATGTAACCCAGGACCACCTGCTTAGGGTGGGAAGGGCCTGCCCACAGAAACCATTAATCAAGAAAATGCTCCACAGACATGTTCAGACATCAATTCCATGAATCCATGGAGGCTCTCTCGTTCTTGGTGACTCTCGTTTCTGTCAAATTGACAAAACCTCACCTGCACAGACCATTATCCCTAGGAATGATGGGGATTGGTTTCAGGAACACCACAATACCCAAGTCATTGACTGCTCAAATGCCTTGTATAAAATGATGTAGTATTTGCACGTAACCTTTATATACATATACACACATACACACACACACATATATACATCATATACATATATTCTCTCAAATGCCACAATCCTCTCTAGATTACTTATATCACTACTGTAATATAAAGTCCATATAATTTTCACACTATGTAGTTTAAGGAATAATGACAATACAGATGCAATCAAGCTATTTTTATTCTCCAATATCATTTTAGTATTCTATATAGTCTTCCTTATCAAGAAAATAGTTTTATTCGATATATCTACTTAGTTTCATCTTTTAAGTTCCATAGAAAACTCTGGTTCAGGGAGATGCA
>LOEQ01000600.1:20548-31139 GCA_001685075.1 Bramus lutescens | reverse complement strand
ACAATTTGTGTGTTGTTATTTCGGGGTATAAGCTAGCCGTGCGGGAGCTGGGCCGGACGAAAAGTGGGCCTGCTCCCCTCATCACTACATCCCATGACATCTCCAAACAATGTCACAAATGACAGACCACGCGTTCAAATACCTGAGCCTATGGAGGGCAGTTCTCATTTCAGCCACCGCAGAGAAACGATGGGGACACACTCTCTGAGCCCCTGTCTAGTGTCTGCCCACTGTGCTACAGGCCTCATACTGTGTACTTTTAGGTCATCTCCTTCAGTTCTATAATGCTGAGTCAACGGGAGTCGGGAGCATCCAGTTCGCAGGGTGGACACATGGCTCCAGAGAGGAGGAGCTGCCACTATGGAGGGTGTAATCATTGGTTATACATAACTAACTGCAGTCCGTGCATTCTTATCCACCGAGCTATGATGTTTCTGAAGCAGGCAGAGCAGAGACTAAACTGGTCTTAAGGAAGCAGAGGAGGTGCAGGCAAGACTGTAGTGTGAGCTTCAGCTCAAAGCCAGGCTGGAGAAAGTGAGAGCTGGCCTCGTCCTGAACTTAGAGGTGACAGAGAAGCAGGCTAGGGATAGAGGGGAGAGGTAATGATGCAGACTCGAGGGCAGTGTATGAACAGCCCTGGAAAGTGTTCCAGATAGCTGGGATTCACCCTAAGGCGGCAGAGATACCCCAAGGGCTTTGGAGGCTTTCCCTCTTTATGTCTTGGCCTTAAAGACACCTCTCTTCTGACAATGGAGAACTGACAGGAAGGTGGTTGGACTTGATAGGACAATAACGAGGCAGGGATCTGAGATGGGACTTGGCAAAGGTGAAAGGTGAGAGATTGACAGGAACTGTAGAAATTGGTAGGATATGGTGACTGATTAGTTAGATGGGTAAGGGCAAGTTTGCCATGTGTCTTCCTTGGGCAACTGGGGGTGATGACACCTTCCTAACAGAGGGACAAGGAGGCTGACTCAGGGATGACGTAAGTGCTAACAAACCAAAGTGGGCACTCAATCATCCATCCAATAGAATTTTGTTGGAGTGTGTACTCCGGGTTGGGCACTGTTACAGTGGAATCAGTGAGAGGCAGCGATTCCAAATCGAGGGCCGTAGGGAGAATCGTGTTCAATGGCAAACACATGGTCCTGCTGAATAGATAGAATTTCACTTTAATTAAAAGAGGAGTACTGTGGCCATACCACAACATCAGAGGCCAGCTTCCCATGCACACCAAGGGAAAAGCCTGTCTCCCAGACAGCTGCGATGGTCTGGATAGGTGTCCCAGAAAGGCTCATGTGTTAAAGGCTTAGTCTGGTTCATGGTGCGATTGGGAGAGGGTAGAACTTGGGGCTGAGAGATGGCTCAGTGGTTAAGAGCACTGGCTGGTCTTCCAGAGTAAACCAGGTTCAATTCCCAGCACCCACATGGCGGACTCACAACTGTAACTCCAGTTCCAGGGAATCTGACACCTTCACACCAATATACATAAAGTAAATTTCAATAAGTTATTAAAGGAGAGGAGGAGCCTTGATTAAGGGATGTAGTAATAAGGGGAGCGGGCCCTGCTTTTCGTCCAGCCCAGCTCCCGCANACCCACCTAAGGGCTGGCCTATCAAAGGGGCCAAGGCAGTTTCTTTATTAACCAATTAAAGTAACACATAGATAGATGACCCTCCTACATCAAAGGGAGTTGGGTTTCAGGGGGCATGTAAAAAGGGAGGTGGAGCCTTTCTGCTTCTCACTTATCATGAAGTGGGCACCTTTGACCCACTGTGATGTGCCAACATGCCACAGGCCAAGGGCAGTGGGGCCAAGTGATCATGGACTAACATCTATGAACCTGTGAGCCCAAATGAACCTTCTTTCTTCATGAATTGATTATTCGGGTATTCTGTCACAGGAACAGAAATGCTAACACAATTTACAGCCATTGTATGAGAGAGGTGGGAATAACAAGTAGCAGTGACACCCCTGATTTCCTCTGAACCCCCATATCGGGGGGTTACTTCCCAGTTCCAGTGAACCCCAAATACTCAGTTCCTGAGGGATTGATTGATGATGCTGCATCCTGTCAACAAAGCAAGGGCTAATAGTCACATCTTCTATTTTAAGACAAACTTCTGGGCTTTGGAAGGGGTGGCGGTGGGCAAGGAATAATCAGGCAATTACTAAAGGTCAGCATCTCCTCTTCAGTGACCTCCTGGATGGTCTGGAGAGATGTGCATCTCTCTTTTCCCACATCAGCTACCCAAAAACGTTCTTCTATCACCAACACCTCACAGCTTGACTTCTCAATCGGGATTTCAAATGTGGCTTCTGGCAAGTCCTGGTATATGTCTTCTGCAGAATCCAAGACCTCTGGTAAAATTTCATCCTTGGCTATAAGGCATTGCTCTACGATGATGTTTTCAATCCTCAGCTCCTCAGTTCCATACAGATGGTCTCTAGCCATGGAAAGATCTGGTCTTATCACTCTGACGTGGCATGGCACTTTTGTGATCTGGCACAGCTCCTGCAGGGTCCCTGGTCCAGCATCATCAAATAACTCCCGGAACTCTCCTTCTGCGAACAAGGGCAGCTTGACGTGGGCTTTGGTGGTGAGGTTCAGGCACTTGAGAACCTCCACCCGGTGTAGCTCACTGTGGACCTGCGCAGACACCACACTCTTCTTCAGAGCCAGGAAGCACTCGTTGGCTGTGAAAGATGTAAGCGGCTCCATGCAGGAGGTGTAGTCCCTGGAAGACTGGAAGCGGAGCTGTCCTTGTTGCATGGCTGCCGCGACATCAGAAACAGCATAAAAATAGCGACCCCTTCTAAGTACAAGGCCCTTATAGGTGTATGGGATGAGAAAACACCTCCCTTTCTTCCCTTGTGAAATCTCCGTGGCAATGAACTTTTTCACCTCTTCCTTCCTGAGGATGGTTAAGAGCTGCCCGCTCTCCAAAGGCTTTGGGACTGCCTTGCTCTCCGACAGGCTCACACTCATTATTTTGATTCTCACTGGGAATTTGTTTGCTTCCATACCATATATTTCTCTCATTGTCATCAGTGCAAAGGGCTTAGAAGCCAAGCGGCTAATCTCAGTAACATGGATGTCCAAATCGGAGGGGATGCTGACCTGGACCGAACCTGGGAAAGTCAAAAGGGATACAGCATGAGGCTTTTGAAGGAAGCACAGCTAACTTATTCATAAATTTTCTCTTGTGTCTAAAACCAATAACCCTCTCCTATTGACTGTACCATGTCACCCAAGAGGTTTGCTGTGTTAGTGTGACTCTAGCAACTGCCTTCTTTTTCTGTGGGAACTGTCAGTGTGTCTGGTACTGTGGAGTAAACGCAATTGTGAATTTACACTCTTCATAAAGGACATGAGGGGCCCGTCTAGAAAGCAGGAACACAGCTGAGTGTGTTGCGGCTCATTGTCTTCCCACATCCACAATCCTCACCAAGCCCCCAGGCAGCAATGGGAGCTCTTATTGTTCTCATTTGTGGTTAAGACTTGGATAAGACGTATGACAGCTCTTGGAAGAATCACATGGCTTCCAAAACAGGTCATTTGAGAAGAACTTAATACAAGATTGAAGACAAAAATGTTTGGACAGAGCATGGGAGACAGCCCCAGAAAACAGTTACCCTCCCTGTGTAATTAGCAGAACCCCGCACAGCCTGGTTGGGGCCCTGGGCAGCAATGCAGTTGAAAGCCCCTCTTCCTCCTTAACGTTCCTGAGTTCTCTGAGAACTTCTGTTTCTTGGTTGACTATTATGTGATGGAAGAAAGGTGGGTTGATACCATCTTCACAGGTCAGTACAGCCTCTGGGCTGTATGACGAGGAGCACTGGAGGGTAGACCAAAATGACAGTTTCTAGAGTAGGATGGGGGCATGGAGTCAGATAGGAAGGCACAGACATATGGATTTCTACATCACCGTATTTCAGAAGAATGAGTATGAGTCTGTCAGAGTGTGGCTGTAGCCCTGAACTCAGCATCCTCCTGCCTCAGTCTCCCAAGTGCTGGGAGCACAGGCTTTCAGAGATTTCTTTTGCTTAAATTGAAAAAAAGTATTTTTGTTTATGTACTTGAGTGTTTGGCTGCATGTATGAGAGTGCCCCATGTGTGGAGGCAAGAAGAGGGCATTGAAACCTCCAGGACTAGAGTTACAGACAGTTGTGTGCCATCATGTGGGTGCTAGGTCCCAAACCCAGGTCTTCGGCAAGAGCAGCAAGTACTCTTAACTGCTGAGCCATCTTTTCACTCCCCTTGCTTAAATGATCTTTAAGGATGAAAACAATAACCCATGACTACTAAGGAGGTAGCTTTAGGAGGATCTCTGGGTAGCCTTTTAAACTTCAGAAATTCCAAGTGGGCGATGATTTTGAGCAGGCACTGAAGGGATAGAATGTTTACACAGTGCAAGGAGCAAGCAGCCTCCTCTCAGCCCTCCCCTCTCAGGTTTCCCTTAAGCATTAAAATGTGAAAATGACCAGAAGGTTTAACTATGTGTATCCTTTTTATAACCTCTGAGCTAGCTTGCTGGCCTGTCAATAACAGTTTTTGAAGATGAAATAGGTTTATTGCTGTTATTCTAAAGCAAGTGAACGAGTTTTCAATTTCTCAGTTAATTTCTAATATAATCACTTCCGTTTTTTTAAAAAGACTTATTTATGTTTAGATGCATGTGTGCACATTATGTGTATATATGTCATATCTGTCTATGGTTCCACAGAAGCCAGGCTTTGCATCCTTGGATCTGAAGTTACAGGTGAGTGGCTTGACACAAGGGCTGGGAACGAAACTCAGTTTCTCTGGAAGAGCAACCAGTACTGTGAACCAGTGACCCATCTCTCTCGGCCTCACTATTTGACAAGTCTAACTCACATCAGCTGATGTATGCAGCACCCCTGACCACAGTTACAACCTGTGTCACAAGGCTCTTGTTATCCTCTATTGCCCAGTGAAGAAGATACCCCTGGCCTCACTCTGGTGCTGAAAACACTAGCCAGAAACCTGTGCCAAAGGCTAGATTTACTGTTCAGGGATCACTATCAGATGGTAATACCATGTTACGCCACTTTCAAAAGCTGTTATAGGAGCCTGGTCTTAATCTTTGACAAACAGTCCTTCTGGGACTAACTCCACAGTTAAGTGTTTCGGGCCATAGCCTGGTCCTCAGTCATTGTCATCTAGATATCTCAGTGGATGATGTTGATAGCCTAGGACTTAAGGGCTTGTTCAAATGCATTGTACATTTTATCTGTCAGTGACATTAACCAAAAATGTATTAAAATTAAAAATATATAATTTAAAAGATTTATTTATTTTATATGTATGGTTCCTTTGTCTACATATATGTCTGTGCACCACACATGTCTAGTGCCTGCAGAGGCCAGTAAGGGATATTGGACCCTGGTAACTGGAGTAGCAGTGATTGTGAGCTGCTACATGGGTGCTGGGAATCAAACCTGGGTCCTCTGGAAGAGTAACAAGTACTTTTAACTGTGAAGTCATGTCTCCAGCTCTACAAAGAATACTTTTGTGAGGTAGAATCTTACTGTTTCCTAGGCTATCCCCAAACTCCTGGGCTCAAATGACCCTGTTGTCTAAGTCTCCCAAGCAGCCAGGCTGACAGAAACATGGATAGAGTCACACTTAAATGAAACACGATTAATAAAAACGCAGAGACAGAAATTGGGGTTCAACCTGAAGATCAGAAAAGCAAAGCAGGCAGCCACTGGCTCTTACCTTGACCTCAGTCCAAAATGGTGATTCTGCCTCCAGGAATCTCAGCCTGAGACTGTGTCTGAGAGCTGACTCCTCCCATTTTATAATCCTCTCTAGGGCTGGGATTAAAGGCATGAACCACTGGGATTAAAGGCATACACCACCCAGTTTCTATGGCAAGCTAGTGTAGCTACTGGGATTGAAGGTGTGAGTTATTGAAGCCTGGTCTGTACAGCTGACCAGTGTGACTATTTTACTTTCTGAACTTCAGGCAAGCTTTATTTATTAAAATATAAATTAAATATCAGTACACTTAAAATTTAAGGGTATTTCAATTTCTTTGTCTTGTCAAAAATCAGTTCCACCTTATTTATTTTTATTTAAAATAATTTAAACAAAATTCTATGCATATAGGTGTTTTGCCTGCATTTATATCTGTGCCCCACATGCGTGCAATGCCCACAGAAGCCAGAAGAGGGCGTCAGGTCTTTCGGAACTGGAGTTACAGACAATTGTGAACTGCCCTGTGTGCTGGGAATTTAATGCAGGTCTGTTGGATGATCACCCAGTGCTCTTACTCTGAGCCATCGCTAGGATGGGACCCAGGGCATCCTACATGCTAAGCACATGATCTGCCACCAAACCACAGCCTCAGCCCTACCTCATAGTTTTAGCAATAAACACAATCCATTCATCTTGGTAGAAGCTGTATGCTGTGAACTTCAGAAGCCAGAGCGAGGCAAAGCGAGGAACGGCCCAGCAAGAACGGGTTAGGAAGAAGACTGGATTGGAGGTGAGCTGATTCAGCCGCACAACTGCACATGGGTGAGAGACCCAGTCCTTACCCCCAGGTCCCCTTGGGGACTGCTAGACCAACCGCTCCTGTGATATTCACAGTTGTCATTGCTCAAAAGACTAAGCAGATGGAGGATAAAAGACATGAACTTTGGAGATGTCATGGAGTGAGGGCTGGGGGAACCTGGGTCAGACTACGTACAACCAATGGGCAAAGCTGTAGCAAGACAAGCCAAAGCAAACCTTCTGTTGGAAACCCAACAACAAAGGAAACCACGCCTACTGAAGTCCCGCCATGGAGTGAAGTTAGTCTTTTACAAGAATTGCCTACTGAAAGGGATCTTCCAGCAGGCAGAATCTGAAGGCTGTTGTGAATTCACACTTAATATAACACAGCATTTCTCTCTGCAAAGGGCCATAATGTGATGCAGTCTATGAGAAGAAAGAAAAGTGCACTGGAGTCTGGCTTTCCCGTGGACTATAAACAAAACCATAAAATTAATGGGTGGTGAGGAACTAGCTTTTATGATGACATATAAGGAAATACATCAATGATAAATCCATGCAAAAGAGAGACTCTTTTTATCTGCTTACGGTCCATCTGACTGTCAACATGGTATGGATATTAAGGGAATCAAATTAGAGCATCTTAGGTTTACTGCGGGAGTGTGTTTAAATGTATATGATGATAAGGATATAATAATGGGTGATGGGATGGAGTGGGTTTGTAACTAATAGGATAAATCACCTGGGCGGGGGGGGTGTCTCCAGCATCTAATAGTTTTCCATAAATCAAGATGTGAAGCCAGTGAGGTAAGACGTGACCACTTTCTGAAAATGGAATCTTTGCGTCTGTTCCTGGAGTTCCTCAACTCACCGAATTACAAATCTTTGGACCTTGGCAAGATGCCTGCACAGCCTAGAGCCATTGCTGTTCAGCCCAAGTCCTTGAAGCAAACCCCCTTCCATGCCTGTAGGGGGCAGCGTCCTTGCCTTTGTTGCCTGTGGCATGGGTGTTTGAGTATGATCTGAGCCTGTTCTGCGAGAGTTTTTGTTCTGGAAAGCTGGTCCCTGGAGAGGTGATATTAGACACAGCTGGATGGAGCTAGTTCTAGTAGCACCCTGCATAGTGCTCAAGAGAGGGTTATAGAACGGCTCTACTACCTCCTTGCTGCTGCTTCTTGTCTTGGCATGTGGTCTTTCTCTCTTGCAAAAGCTCTGCCATGATGCCACCTGCCACAAAGTCCCTGCCAAAGTTGGCGCCATGCTATTTGGGCTTTCAGTCTCCAAGGCTAGGAGCTATAAAGTCTCATTTCTTTATAATTACCTCAGCCTCAAGATTTCTTGTTCTCTCAACAGAAACAGACTGTTTTCCCCCACTCACCTGGCAGATAGGCCTTCACCGAGAAGTAGGGGTGCAGAACTAGATGACCACTAAAGTGCGCCGGAACCAGGGCGTTAAGAAGCCTCAGACGGCATCCTGCCTCCATCCGAACCTTGCGTTTCCTCCCTGCAAGCAGCTTCCACCTCACGATGGTGTCAATGGAGTAGAACTGGTCATCCTGGCACTCCTGGAAGTGGCCCCTGCAGTTCATGGGCAGGAGCAGCCTTAGGGGAGGGTCCGTCTTCCTCACCTCACATCGCAGCAGCTTCCTCCCATGACTCTCCTCAAGGCCAATTAAGGACAGCATTTCTCTTTTCTTAAGCATCAGGGGCCAATCATCTATGGAGATTGGAACTAAGTTCTGGAACCGGGGAGGACTTCTGTGAGTCGTGAGACTCTGGGGCAGTCGGACAGAACGGACTAAGTCAGCCACGGTTTCAAACGAAGCTGGATCTGCAATCAGCTGGAAGTTTCCTGTAGAGAAGAGAACAGAAAAGAATGTGCAGGGTCTAGCAGACCCAGGACTAGGGGGACCGTGCCTCCAACCCCATACCATTTGGAAGTACATGGCTATCACCATTGTTTATGACAGTTCTCTCCCCTGTTGGGTTCTACAGGCACAGAAGACCTTCCTCAAAACTGGGTCTTCTCCATCCTACGTCTTCTGTAGCAAATCAGAACCAAGTGCCTTTCCCCGTCGAGAAGGCCATTTGGGCTTTCCCAAAGACCACCACGAAATCTCTAGCTGCCATTCCTGTGCTCGGAATTCTCTGGTATCTTCTTCTTGTCATTCAGACCACACCTGTTCCTAGCTCTTTGTTCCCTGCCCCCTGTGTCCTATCACTCTCCTATAACAGGCCCACCTGGCAGTCATTCACAAACATGGACACTTCTCACCCAAAAGTCAGACCTTTCTGGGCTTCGTATTTCAGTTTAGCTTACATCAATGAGATGATTAGCCTTTCTGGAATCACAGCTTTGAAACCCAGAACCCCTCTGTTCCTGTCCTGTCTGAAGACTGCACTGGTGGCCGCCTTGGAAGAGATGGGGAGGAATGCTAGCGCTTGCCGATTACATCTGCCGCATGACGGATCCCACAGGCATTGTAGCCTGGATCAAGTCCCCCCTTCTCTCTCTGAGTGAGTCTCATTGTGTAGCCCAGGCTGGCCTCAAACCTATGAAATCTGCCCGCCTTTGCCTCCCAAGTGAGGGTTTCAAAGGCATGTGGTATCATACTAGCCCGGGGTTCCCTTCTTAAAGCCACGTTCATTACCATTTTTGTATCTTGTTGCTTTCTGAAACATTAATCATGAGAACTCTTTTATTATTTTTGTGTGCTGGTCTTTATTCTTGTCCCACTGTGTGCATACATAAAACTTTCTGTCCATAAAGTTACCACCCCCAATGTCAAAATCCTGTCAAAATTTTTTTCTATTGGAAATTTCCATGGGTCAAAAAGTCTTTATCTTACAAGAGTATAATGTTTTCATTTATATCTAAAACATTCCTTATCAAATGAGAAACATCCTACCAAATTTAACAGAGACTGTTATCACGAGGCACATGTTCAATTGTGTGTTCACAGTGTTTAGGGCATGTCCTGTGTGTCCATGTGGATTTACTGCACACAAGCATTCCCCCAAGCTAATGACCCATCAGTCAAGAGTGGTCCATTTCCCTGGCCATGGAGATTGATTCAGAGATGGGCACGTGATCCAAAGAGACCTTATCAGCAATCACTGGGACTTAGACAATACAGTGAGATGTTATGCAACAAGAGCTCGTGACCACCCTGCCCCTCACCAGCCATGCACACAAAGGAAGTTCCACACAATACACAGGAATGGGGCTAATTGGTAAAGGGAAGTCTAAACCAAAGCCAGGATACTTAAAGAATGAGAGGCAGGGAGGATTTTTACTGTCCACACTGTTATAAACTGGGCAGTTTATAAACATACTACACAAGACTCTATTTCCAGTGCCAAGGGCTGAGAAGTCTTAAATCGAGGTGCCAACAGAAAGACTGTCTAAGGAGAGGCTGCTTCCTGGTTCATAGGTGCTCTTCTTCTCTGATAATGTCACATGGAAGGTGAGGGTGCTCTCACAGCCTCTTTTATAAGGAAACAACCATCAGCAAGACTGAGGCTAAACACCTCTTAAAGGCGCCACCTCCCATTATAGTGAGGGCTGGGATTTTGGAATATCCAGTGGGGGCGGGGAAATGAGCATCCGGGTCACAGGAAAACAAGGAGGAAAGAAGAGATTCAAATACATGCCTGCAAGACAGCAACGGTTCCTCTCCTCAGCGTGATGGCCACATGACCCAGTAATTTCCCTTTTCTAGCTAAGCTGCTTTGAGTTGCTTTTCTGTCACTTGGAACTGAAAAGACTCCTCTAATAAATATGCCTCTCAGATCTCAGGACACTGAGCTCTGGAACAGGCAAGTGCTTGAACCTCAGTCTGTCTGACATGCTAGCTGCGTCTCAAACAGTAGCAGCAACTGACATTTAACCCGAAGCAAGAGACATGGTGGAAACAACTGAGTATTTAGAGAAGCTAATCACAGAGAAAGGGTTACAGATCCCATTATGGCATCAGGTAGCTTTGTTTTCTTGATTTTCATAAATTGGCTATTTTCCTCTGTCTTTCTTTCTTTCTTTCTTTCTTTCTTTCTTTCTTTCTTTCTTTC
>LOEQ01000600.1:0-15978 GCA_001685075.1 Bramus lutescens | reverse complement strand
AGAGAGAGAGAGAGAGAGAGAGAGAGAGTTCAACTGATCCAGAAATGGCAGAACTCACCAAGGAAGGACCCATGTCTCTGGTGACATCTGTTAGTGTGTCACACCGCAGCTGGGCTCAACTCTGGAACTCTAACCGTGTACGTGGGTAACTTTCCTACTTTTAAAAGCTGGTTGGAATTACAGCCTCTGAATTGTCTGTATCTTAACAGCAGGAAGATTTAGTCATTTATAGTGTGAAGTGCTTAGAAAGGTGTTTATCAGGAACTAGCCATGACATTAGGGTCTGCTAGGTAAACACATGAGATACACGACGCTGTCGATCTTTCTTCTATGACACATAATGCTGCCACACGCCTCTCACGTGTATATCTTGGTCCATTCGCACATGTATAAATATAGGCTGTGGCAGAAGAGTTCCTGAATCAAAGGACATCTGTGTTTTGAATAAGATTAAGCAATGACATGCTGCTCTCCCCAGAGGGTTCTGAATTTACTCATCCCTAGCACTGTGGCAGAGTATTTATATTCAAACATTTTGATCGATAAGTCATACTGATAAGGCATGGACACTTGGGTGGATTTAAAATGGTGTGTTGTTGTTTCATGTCTGTGCTTCTTTCACTGTGAAGGAATGCAGATTTATATGTGTTGTTTATCTCAATTACCTTTCAAAGTTGCCACTTAAAAAAACCAACCTAGCTTCAAATATTCAGAACTAATTAATTTTCCATGGCGTTGAATCTGTAAGAATTGAAACATCTCATTGTTAAAAGCAGCCAAACGCTACCATTAAATACAAGGAGATAAAGGACCCTCTTCAAGCTAGGAAAAATACTTGTAACTTATATCAAATGGATGATATAAACAATTCTTGCCAATTGAAAAGCAGAAATACTCCATTTTAAAGCAGGCAAAGGCAGCCTAGCATGGTGGCATACCTCCGTAATTTGAGAGAGGCTGAGGGAAGAGGACAGTCAGCTTGAGCTATCGCCTTTAAACGCCAGGACTGTAAATAAAGCAGGTGAGTAGACAGAAGATGGGAACAGATATAAAACTCTATGCCTCACTAGAATGTGCTTAAAAAAAAAGTCAAAGTAAGATGTCACCATTCAGCCACTGGGTATGCAAGGATTTCTTTCTTATAATTCTTAGCGTTTAAATTCTCACCATTCAGAGACGCAGAAAATGTCATGCACTAGTCAAGTACAAATTGTTCTGTCTTTGGAGTATTTGACTCACCTTAAAACTGTGTCAAAGCATAGTATCTTTAGGGCAGTGGTCCGCAACAGTGGACACACATTATGCATTTGTCCATTGTCAGAGTGGACAGTGCCAACTACGCCCAGGGAAGGTAGGCTGTTGTTGGAGGAGGGCCTGTTTGTTTGTCCCGGCCACCCAGAACCAAAATAACCACTCAGAAAGTATACTAATTAAAACACTGCTTGGCCCATTAGCTCTAGCATCTTGTTGGATAATCCTTATATTAATTTGACCCATTTCTATTAATCTGTATATCACCACATGGCAGTGGTTTACCAACAGAGATTTGGCATGTCTGACTCTGGCAGCTCCATGGCATCTCTCTGATTACGCCCTTCTTTCTCCCAGCATTCAGTCCAGTCCTCCCTGCCTACCTAAGTTCTGCCCTATCAACAGGCCAAGGCAGTTTCTTTATTCATTAATGGTAATCACAGCCCACAGAGGGGAATCCCACATCAGACTGTGGCCAGAGACGATGGGTCACTGCGATGTGTCCAGCTGGTGTTACTAAGGGAATGTCCCATGCATGCGAAGGCAGGGGTGCTGGGGAATTTCTGCATCCACTACTCAGTTTGGCTGCATTTTGCTTTGCTTTAGCTAAAATTGCTCTGTGAGTAAAGGGAAAAATTCAAATGTGTGCACTATTTCCAATTGACACATCCGTTCTGTGTTTGGAAATTTATCCTTAGGAAGTCATTAGCGATGAAGCCAGGCATACACATTGTCCACAGCACCCTCATTTGTTACCGGAAAATAAGCACTTGGCTCAGGTATTGGAGGTAGTTTAGCAAGTTTGGGCGTGGCTCTAGCTCAGAATATTATGTAGACTTTAATGATCAGGAGCAAGCTATTATATGGCAAAAGAAGCTGCCAATGATATATCCAGAGGGAACGATTTCAACTGTACTAGTGACGTGTGTCAGGGACTGAGTTTGCAGGTGGCATCGAGGGCACAGGAACAAATAGAGGAAAAGACCATGTGAGCATCACATGCTAACCACGCTATCTCCAGCCAACACAACTCACCCGTGCTCTTCATTCTTTGGTGTGGCTCCATTTGCTTTATAATATGCACACCCTTCCCCTAATGAACAAAGCTATCCACAGCATTTTCACCCGTTTTTATATTTCTCATAGTTTTTCTTACGCTAAATGAGCACAATGGTCTAGTAACACCGCACAACCAAGCTGACGGCTTCCTCATTGGCGAGAAAATCATACTGTAATTAATACACAGCTGAGGTTGTGTCTAGGTAGTGTTGAGGCACAACTTAGTACAGTCTCTAAAAAGAACCTCAGTAGCAGAACTTCATCCTACATCATCACACACGATTAGCTAGGATTCACAGTCGAGGACTTTTCCTGGCCTCCAACTTCCTGGGCGGTGTTTTTAAGAAACATGTAATTTGAAAATTAAAACATCTCGTTCTCTTTTTGTTTATGCTGCAGTTTTGAAAATTAAATTGTTTAAGGCAAAATTGTTTGAGTAAGCACCACGTCCTCTTTTTAATCTGATTGTAGTTTCTAAATTCATTTTTAATACACAAAGAAGCTGGAAATTAGCCTGATACCCAGTGGGGCAGAAAACTTACTAATCTTGATGAGAAAATGAAATTAATTGGGGAACCCACCCAATCTTATAATAAAAGGTGACAGCAAATTGCTTCTTGTACGAATGACATAATTTGGCCAGTACTCCATGTTGTTTGGGTTCACTGCTCTGAGCCACAGTGCGCTGTAAATATGCATGGGCAAACCTGGGAGCTCGTGCTTGGTGCCTCCCGAAGAATCGCAGTGACAGAGGACTCCTTTTTAACTCCACCCACACAGTTACAATACTGACTGTTTCAGTATGTTTCAAGAACATGTCACATGACAGAATCACCTGTCAACTGGGTACCATTAGTTTCCAGTGGATTTCTAAATTCCTTATATTTTATTTTCAAGACAGTGTCACTATACAGACATGGCTGGCTTCAAAATCACAGAAATCCTCATGCCTCTGCCTCATGGGACTTAAAGGCATGGGCCGCCATGTCCAACTGAGTTTTAAATCGTTGGCAGGTACTGACTATGTTATTAGTGGGGTTCAGTGTGACATGCCAATGTTTTTTCCAAAAGAAAGTTAGAAGATTTCCCATTATGTGTATGTGTGTGGGTTTGTGCACTTGAACGCAGGTCTGCCTAGGCCAGAAGTGGGTTCCTGATCCCTTGCTCTGGAGCCACACACAGGTGGTTGTGAACCACCCAGAATACAGGCTCAGGTCCTCTGCAAGAGCAGTTTGTGTTCTTAGCGCCTGAGCCAACGCTCTTGCTCCACAGTGTGATGGCTCAATACACAGACGCGTGTGCGCAAACACATCTCACCCGCCCCACCCTCCACTCCCACACTGCTCTCACTGGCCAAATCCAGCCTCCCCATGCAGATACCACCCACTTACAGTATGTGGTAGGGAATAGGAGCTGCCTCTTAGAAGACTCTCCTTTGGGTTTTCAGTCGCTCTACATGCGACTGTGGGTGGGGAGGAATTTCATGGTTGCCCTCAGATGGGCCTTTATCAAGACCTGCAGTCTTTGTTACCCTAAGACACACTCCACCACTAGGGGGCAAGCTTGAGTCAGCTGGGCGGGCGCAGACCTTTTATCTCAACCCTCAGGAGGTGGAGGCAGGCGGATCTCTGTTCCAGGACAGCCTGGTCTACAGAGCGAGTTTCACGATCGCCAGGTGGGTCCACACAGAGGAAATCCAGTCTCCAAAAACCAAACCAAACCAAACCAAAACAAAAACAAAACCAACCAGACAAACAAAAATAAGTGCCCAGAGAAGCAAATGGTCAGGGGCTTTCTTTTCCCCATAGACACCCAATTCAGTAGTTAACCGTGTCCTTCAAGGCTCAGGTGGGCTGAAGCCACCTTCTCACGCTTTCTCTTCCTCGGGGACTGCCTGAGTTCCCTTGACTCTGTTATTATCCAGCTGTTTCTTCCAGACTCTGAGAGTCTGTAGAGACACCGCCTAGCCCAGGGTGTTAGCAGGCAGGGGAGTGGCTGTGCGTGGTGTGTGTGTGTGTGTGTGTGTGTGTTGCACTGAGATTATTTTACTCAATCTGTCTCACAAATGTGGCGTCTGAGTCTCAATGGTTGCACCCACTCGGCATCTTCCCCCATCTTCAGTTGTGGTCTTCTGAAAACTGCAAACCGAGAGCCATGACCTTCTACAAACAACCAGTTCTTTCTCCTTCCTTTGGAGAGAAACGCAGCACAGCCCCCCCTCCCCCAAATCTAAAGTCAGAAGCCCGGACTGGGCTAGAGCCCTCACTTTCATCCAATCCATCACCACATTCTAGCGGATCTCCTAAAGCACGCCTTGAGATCATCCTTTTCTCTTTAAAGCTACCATTTCTATCACATCCAGGCCAGCGCTGGGCCACTACACCAGCCTCTCTGTTCACCCTTGGCTTTCTCCACCCCCTCACCAAAAATCTGCACAGACGGCTGCTGTAATTTCAATGTGTGCCCCCAGATTTCAGGGGTGGGAAACTTACTCCGTTCATCTGTTAGTGGTATTTGGAGACAGGCATTTTGGGAGTGAAGAGGGGTGGGTGGTGTGGCAAGGGTGGGCTCTCAGTGGTGTAACTGGCAAGGGCATTTTAAGGGTGCAGGACCCAAATTTTGTTTTCCATGCATTCTTTCTAAGAAAGCTACTAGGAGGTGTCTCCTCCCCAAGTTAGAGGGTGGACCACGAGGAGAATCAAGGAATCTGCCCTGGGAGAGAAATGCAGGCAGGCGAGGAGGGTGCCAGGGAAGAGGCCAAGGGTGGCAGAGGGCAGAGTTAGGAGAAGGCCCAAGGAGGAAAGACGAAATAGGCCAGCCTGTGGTATTTGAACAGACTGGGGAATAGGAATGGCAAAAGATTTGAGGGTAATTAACTGATTAAAAAAATTAAAGCAAAAGAGCTATGCCAGCCAGGCATGGTGGTTTACGCCTATAATACAAGTACTCCAGAGGCCAAGACGAGGGTCATGAGTTCAAGGCCAACCTGAGCTATACGATGAATTCTAGGCTAGCTTGGCCTATTATAGCACTCCCCTTTGCCCACGGCGGATTTATTTTAGGCTTGGCAGCAGAGACCTGACACCATGAACTGTCAATCAGCTTTGCCCTACCCAATCAAGATACAAAAGTTAACCAGCTTACACAAAGACCATCAGATTCATTTGTTGGGGGTTTAGCCTGTGGTCTCTGCCACTGTTGGTTTTGGCGCCGTGGGAAGACAGCATGGCATGGTGGAGACCCAGGGTGGAGAAATATGTTTACCTCACAGTTCCCAGGAAGCAAAGACAGAGGAAAAAGAGGGCCTAGAGTTTCAACATCCCCCATCAGAACCCCCCAATAACCCAACTCTTCTTCTAAGTTCTACCTCTTAATAGTGCTAAGGGCTGGGACCAAACCTTCACCAGGTCTTTATGGGACATTCTAGTCCCAAATAACAGAAATGACCAATAGCAATATCAAATTGTTATGGCGATATACTCTGAGAAAACTTCCATAGATAAGGTGTCTCTCTTAACATATTTTCACTTTTTATTTAGAAGAAGCATTTTGTAGCTTCTCATTGGCTCACTAAAGCTATTCTTGTGCTCTGGGACTATTAAATTAAAAAAAAAAATAAACCAGTTAGAACTCATCAGCGTGAGATTAACCCGAGGAGCTGCTAATCCACTGGCTGCCAGGTGGCTCAGACAAGCTGGGTTGAGGGTGATTTACATCCTGGGCAGGGTTGGGACAAGAGGCCAGCACACTGGAGCCACATGCAGCTTCAAACTTCTGCACTGCTGGCTTCTGGGACTTCCCATTTAATATTTTTTGGGGGCTTGAAGTGTTTTTGCATGCAATTGAAAAAAACAAAATCTAGGAGGAAGGGGCAAGGGGAACTAATGAACCGAAGAGACAAAACCAAGCCCCGCTTAAAAAAACACTCAACTAACAAACACTTGGAAACGGTTGTGAGCTACCGCCAGCGATAGGGGTGATCTTTTTTGGCACGTGTACTATTCCCACTTAACGTAATGGTACATGGTGCTTGTGAACAGGAAGTATAATAATGCTTGTAAGAGAGCTGAGATCTGTGCCGCTGAAGGGAAGTTCCTAACATCCAGCCTCTCCAAAGACAACCTGGCATCCCCAGTCCTCTAACATGTGTGGTGGATTTTTTTTCTATGTACTTATACCAAATGTTGAATTTCTATCAAGTTAATCAGAAGTTCAGGGTCCATCCAGCTGAGAGGCAGAGTTATCATGTATTTCAGATTGTTCTTCATCTTCTCTGCCAAAGGCCTCAAGCTCATTTGGTGTCTCAAGGAGTTACCAGGCCTCTCCTTTGTAAGCGGATCAATAAATCTCTTTATTAGATTTTTCTCTCAGGTACACAGCAGTCACAATTAACAAACCCAGCTGTCACTCAAGTCGGAGCATATCAAATCTAAAGGCCACAGAGTGTGTTCTCAGACAGTGCTGGGCATGTCTTCCTGAAAACAAGATAATGCCAGGCAAGAGGGAGGCCCATAAATATTGCATTCAAGAACACTGGCATTGACCTACACTCTTTGACAGAAACATTAAAGCAGGGAGCGCTCTGACATATCTCTCAGAGATTTCTATTCCCAGAGGTAGCCAGGCGTCAGGCCTCGGGCATGGCTGACAATTCTAAAAGGTCTCCTATCTAGTGCTGCAGTTTTCTTGTCAGAAAAGCTAGGTGGCTTTTCCTCCTGGCCTCGCTGGTAAATTGTTTCTGTAGAACCCCAAGCAGACAAACACGTCTTCCCTTAAGCCAGAGAGATGAAACTTCTTGTTAGTTCTTAAAGCTACCCTCTCCTCCCTACCTGCAGAAGAGCCCTAGACACAATCATATGGCATCACGGGGCGCCGATATCATTGACTGCCTAGGAGGATTCTGGGGACAGACACTCGGAAAAAGGCTCAGGGCCGTTCGCTTCCCTAATACCGCGCGCGATCACCAGATGGCGCTGTCACCACAGCAAGGTACTCTGAGCCCTTCCCTGCAAGCATGGAATTTCTGGCACTCAGACTCACCTGGGCCCAAGGGTAGCTCCTGGTAGGAACAATGCCTCGTGCTGGCTTCATGCTTGGGGAAAGATGTATAATTAAAGGATGTAGTTTTAGTTTGTTACTGGGTGACTTTAATGTGTTAACAGTATACCAACACCTTAGGAGAGTACACTGTAAACATAGCTTTTACACAGCCGCTCTGGGCAGCATCATTTTTTTTCTCCATAAAGAATATATAAATGGAGAAAATAAACTGTACTTAGAACCCTGGAGCAATTTTTGTTTCATAAACTCCAACAGACACTCACCATAATTTTCGAAACAGGATTTTTATTTTCGCTATTAACAGCCCCTTAAATCCAATTCAAGATCTCAAGGTGTGTTAGTTATGTTAGNTTTTTTTTGTCAATGTGGCACAAGTTGACTCATCTGAGAAGAGGAAATCTCAACTGAGAAAATACCCCCATCAGCTTGGCCTGTAGGCAAGTCTTGAGGTGCTTTTTTGATGGATGATTTATGGGAGAGGACCCAGGTCACTGTGGGCTGTGCTACCTCTGGGCTGCAGCTCTTCCAGGGCTCCTGCCCTGGCTCCCCTCAGTGACAGACTACAATCATAAGCTGAAACAAACCATTTCTTCCCCTCGCTGCTTTTGGTCATAATGTTCATGGCAGAAATAGAGATCCTAACTAAGGCACAAGGACAGAAGACGGGAGAACGGGGATTTTTCCAGACAACTTGCTACAGGACTGATGCCTGGGCTCTCCCCAGCAAAGGCACGCTTCAGTCAGACAAGGAGGCCCAGCACACGTTCACTTGGTCCTAGAGAAGGTGCACCCTGGTAGAGTCAGCAGAGCAAGGTGGGGAGGCGTCCAGGAGCTTCCAGATGGGAAGGGCAGCAGGTGCTCCCTACAGCTCCAGGTGGACGCCTTGCAAGGCCCACACCCACCTTCATCACCACCTGCGCTGGCACCTGTTCTGGGAGCCCTTCGCTGGCCCACATAGCGACTGTATGGCACAGATGTGTGGCGTGAGCTGGGAAGGACAGTGATGTGGCAGAGAACCTCTCACGGGTGCGTATAATGTACAAAAGGGTCATTAGTGATGGACAGGGCAAGACGTTGTGTGAGATCCACACTGTCACCAGTCCCCACTGGGCTCTTGGGGATCATCTGACAAAATGTCTCTAGCACCCTTGGGAAGGTGTGTGTGAGTGGTTGCGATCGGGGGGATGGACAAGGAGATTTCTGTAAGGTGTTAGAACACCCCAGCAAATGGACTCCCAGGCTCTGCTCCTTGCGGGACGATAGTGCTGTAGCAAGTTGTCTGGAAAAGTCACGGCTCTCTTCACTTTACCTCTGCCCTGGGTCTTCCTTAGAGTTTCTATTGCTATGATGAACACATGACTAAGAACGAGACCAGCCCTGGGGCGCACAGATGGAGGCAGAGACCGGCCAGCAGCTGGCCTCTACCAGAAGACTGCTTTTACCGTGTGCTTCCTTCAGCCCAACCACCAACCCCCGCTCTGCAGGTCTCACCCTGTTTATCACTGACGAAGATGCTGAGGGTCATAATGATTGTCTGCCTTGGTCCAGCATCAAATAGGAGATTAAAAAGCCTGGAAAGGGAAAAAGGCCTGGAAAACTGACTAGCAGCAGCTAGCAACTGAGGACAGTGCTGGCCGAGAGTTCTGGGCTCCAGCAACCCTGACGTCAGCCGGACCCCTGAGCCTGGTGAGCTCCATCGCACCTCAGGCCTACAGCAAGGTCATGCTGAAGAAACTGGGGCTCGCAGAGGTTAGCTCTCCGAGGGCTTCACTGCCCAGGCCTGGGATGTGGTCCCCTCATTAGGTTGTACGGCACCCTCTCTGCTCTGTACGCCCCTGTCTCTGCAGCTCTTGCTTCCCTCTAGAACCTTCGCTCTGCAGCCCACTTGCCCTCTTCCTCCACAACCCACCCCTCCTGGTGGGTACCACTTGTGACAGTTGAGACTGATGGTCAGTTGACAGGATCTATCTAGAATCACGACATGACAAGTCTTCCGGCATGTCTGTGCGGGAGTTTCTAGGCTTGGCTAACTGCAGTGGGGAAAATGAGAGGAAACGTGGGCCGCACCGCTCTGTGGACTGGAGTCCCAGACTGAACATAAAGGAAACAGAGCTGAGCGCGCCTCACTGTTTCCTGACGGTGGCTACAAGGTGACCAGGTGCCTCAAATAAACACTCTCATTTCTTGGCTCCTGTCAGATATTTTGTGCAGTAAGAAGAGTGAACAATTTCCCTGAAATGTTAATAGTGTCCCCAAGTCCTCTGTAGGCCTCCAGGATGAGCGCGCAGGACCACAGGGCCCCAGGGGCAAGGCGGCAATGCCCGCAGGATTGCAATGCCTGCTGTCTGCAACGCGCGCACCTGTTTCTAACTAAACAACCACCCCATCCTCACTCCACAACTTCTATGCAGAGCTTCCGTCCCTTTGCCGTGCATCAACTCCACTCCTAGGCGTCTCCCTCCTGAAAGCTTGTGTATGAATTAGCCTGTCGTCTTCTCTGTCTGCGCAAACCCCACATCATCCAGTCAGTTCTGCGCCACCACAGATCCCCAGACTCCAAATCTAGCGACTGGATTCCAGCTAGCTATCCCGCAACATCCTCACTTCCATCCCTGCCCCCACCCTGCCACTTCAGCTCTCAATAACTTCCACTTCACACTTTCAGCCTGATGGTTCTTAAACCTTAGGGTACGTTGGAGTCTTCTAGAGGGCATGCCCAAGTACACAGTGTTCAGAGCGAGCAGCCTGAGGTGGGCACAGGAAAGCACATTTCTACAAAATACTCAGGGAGGCTGCCAGGGGACCACACTCGAGAGGAGCAGCCCAGAGCTTTGCTCAGTCCTGATGGCTTCTTACAGTCACCTGGGGAGCCTTAGCGCCAGCCAGGCCCAGCCCCACCTTAGCCTAATTAAATCATGCGTTCCAGAATGAGACTACCACAGGCTTTTAGAGCCCACCGGGGATTGTGATGCATAGTCAAGACCATCTAGGGCCCTAAAGATCCTGACTTGCCCTCATTTCTTCGGTCCTTTGTTTCAGGAGACCCTCTGTGCCTTGCTTACCAGAAGCACAGACAGACCTATATCAAATCAGCCTTCTGCTATTTCCTCTGCTGAACCTAAGCCACTCAACACACACAGACTAGGCCTGCTGAATGCTATCTCCAGCTGCTGTGCTTGGAGCGAGTGCACCCCAAAGCCCTTGATGATCCCTGTCAATTTCCTCAGGCTCCTGGGTATCAGATATGATATAAAACACGCAGAGCCAGGGCTCCCTGCGCCAGAGCATGGGGCTGCTGAGCTTCGGGGGCCACACCCGCTAATAGGCAACCACAATTCCACAGCTGCAATATCTAGGGACAAGACACAATCATTTGCATTGGGCTTGACGTCAGAGGAGACACATGAGAAATTCATCTGTAGTCATTATTGTTTGGTAGTCTTTCTAAGGTCAGCATTATTTTTGTTTTTTGAATTGCTGAATAAAAGCTGTGTTAATGCTATATAACGTGGTGTTTTGAATCATGTGCACATCAGAATGGCCAAATCAAGCTAACACACGTTACCTCACGTGCTGACTATCATGGGATGTACTCTTTCAGCATTTTTTTTCCAAGTAGAAGTTATTGACTGGAGTAGGCACCATTATCTGAGGGTTTGCTTTCAGGGGCTTCATTACCTATATGCAACCATGTCTGAAAACACTAAGTGGAAAATTTCAGAAACAAATTATACATTTTAAATTGTTCAGTATGATGGGTAGTGAAAGGGATCGGTATAGGCTGAGGACCCCCAAGACCAAGTTCTCAGCACAAAGGAGATTTATTTGCCCCGGAGGGGCAAACTGTAGGGAATAAGGCAAAGACAGGAGATAGAGGAAGCTGGGAAAGGGGAAGGGAACAAGGGAGAAGGGTAAGGGGTCTTTGTCCTGGAGGGGGACAAAGGACTGCCTCTGGATGGAGAGAAGACAGACATGGCCCATGGGAAAACAGCAGTTCAGAAGGATAAGAGGGGAAATCCCTGTGTTAGGATGAGGTGGTTAATTTTAACTGGGTATGTTAATTAGATGAGTCAAAGGGCATTTTTGATTGCTGGACTTCAATACTTTGATAGCTGGACCTTGGTACTCAGCCTCAGAAGGAGGAAGTGGCCAAATAAAGGAATAGACCTTGGTGTCTAGCTTTAGAAACAAACCTAACAGCTTTCAGCAAGGCAGAGGGGATGGGGGAGAAGGGTAAGGCCTACCAGAGCCACGTTTGCCACGCTCAGGCTGGCTAGAGTCCCTTCAAGTAGTGTGATGGAATCTCTTGATGTCCCTTCCGTCCCACTCAGGATGTAAATGATGCCCTGGCCAGTGTATCTGGACTGTGTTCACTACCTGTTTGACAGTTGCCAGGTAGCCATTTCTGCGGGGACCACAGTGTTTGTTTTTAGGACCTGAAGAACAAGAGCAGAAACACTGGCGAGGATGTGGAAGAGGTTCTGACACACTGTAGTAAGTGAACTTGTGTAACTATTTTGGAAATCATTCTAGAGAGTTTCCAAATAATTAGATATAAGGCACCGTATGAGCCAGGCACCCCACATTTGGGCAATATATATGAAGGACTCTATATCTCACCACAGAGATATGTATGCATCCACACTCATTCCTGCTCTGGCTAGGAATTGGACTTAGCCTACACATTAATAAATAACCGCCATCTCCTCAATGGAATTTTACCAAAATGGAAAGAAAAAGAAAATTATGAAAATTTCAGGAAAATAGATGAAACTGGAAAAAATATACTGAAAGAAGAGACCCAGAACCAGAAAGTCAAACACTGTTTGTGCTCTCATATACGGTGATGGTTTTGAAGTTATAGTTGCTTAACTTGGAATGTATGTAGACGCCTAGAAGCGGCAAAGGGGTCATAGAAGAGGAAATAAGAGGCTGTAAATGGGGTGGGGATGGTGGACCACACGTGCTATGGAAAGAGAGGGAGGGACGATGGGAGTGGCCTCCTCTCCTGCCACATGTTCCCCCCATAACACATGGCGCCACATGGGGCCAGACACCGTTAGACTGAGAACTCCAGAAGTGTGAGCTCTTCTGAAGGAATTTTGCCAGAATAACGGAAGCCATTTAGTAAGAGGCACAGTGAACTTTGGGGAAGCAGCTGAATCTGTTATCTGTTCAGCCAAGAAAGACTGAAGCTCCCATTTCTTCTTCCCAGTGCACACCGGGTATGTGAACTCACACCTCCTCTTCCCAGTGCACACTGGGTATGTAAGCTCACACCTCCTCTTCCCACTGCACACTGGGCATGTAAGTGAGCTCACACCTCCTCTTCCCACTGCACACTGGGTATGTAAATGAGCTCTCACCTTCTCTTCCCAGTGTACGCCAGGTATGTGAGTGAGTCTACACTCAGCATTTGGGTATCAGAAACTTAAAATGAGCCAGAAAGAGGATGCTTGATTGCTATTTATCCCCTTTATATCAGAACTCCCCATTTATAAGTCAGAGATTTATTGTGTCTCCTCCCAGACTTAATTTAACTTAATCCCACTCACAGGATTAAGTTGTAGTCTTATAGGCTTTTCTCACCTCCTTTGGCAGGTGTATAAAAGGGTAAAGTATGTGTGATATCATCACACATCAGCCTTGTGAGCCTTCAACTGTGTGTCTAAGCTGTCTAAGATGGCAGAATAACTCTAAAACCTAAAGACCCATAAAACCACAAGAATGGAAGCTGAGTCAAATACTAAGTCACAGATACATTCTGCTCACTAAGTAAGCAAGCTCTACAATACACAACTCCAGCGACCTTCTCTGTGAGGGTGGATACCAATGCCTCTGTCTAATTACCAGCATACCATAAAAGAAAAACATTTGGTNTATCTGTTCAGCCAAGAAAGACTGAAGCTCCCATTTCTTCTTCCCAGTGCACACTGGGTATGTGAGTGGGTTCGTACCTTCTCTTCCCAGTGCACACTGGGTGTGTGAGTGGGCTCACACCTCCTCTTCCCAGTGCACACTGGGCATGTAAGTGAGCTCACACCTCCTCTTCCCGGTGCACACTGGGTATGTGAGCTCACACCTCCTCTTCCCAGTGTGCACTGGGTATGTGAGTGGGCTCACACCTCCTCTTCCCACTGCACACTGGGTATGTAAATGAGCTCTCACCTTCTCTTCCCAGTGTACGCCAGGTATGTGAGTGAGTCTACACTCAGCATTTGGGTATCAGAAACTTAAAATGAGCCAGAAAGAGGATGCTTGATTGCTATTTATCCCCTTTATATCAGAACTCCCCATTTATAAGTCAGAGATTTATTGTGTCTCCTCCCAGACTTAATTTAACTTAATCCCACTCACAGGATTAAGTTGTAGTCTTATAGGCTTTTCTCACCTCCTTTGGCAGGTGTATAAAAGGGTAAAGTATGTGTGATATCATCACACATCAGCCTTGTGAGCCTTCAACTGTGTGTCTAAGCTGTCTAAGATGGCAGAATAACTCTAAAACCTAAAGACCCATAAAACCACAAGAATGGAAGCTGAGTCAAATACTAAGTCACAGATACATTCTGCTCACTAAGTAAGCAAGCTCTACAATACACAACTCCAGCGACCTTCTCTGTGAGGGTGGATACCAATGCCTCTGTCTAATTACCAGCATACCATAAAAGAAAAACATTTGGTGTCTAATACTTTAATACTGTGGGTTCATCAGGGGAAGACAGGGGATGGCCGTGCCTTCCTTCTCAGGTAATTATAACCATCGTCAACAATGAGGAAAAAGACAGCATCAGGAGTATACAGCGTAGAGTGTCTTCAGTAAATGGCACAGTGATGCCAGGACAGGAAGAAGAAAACAGAGTTTAAAGGTACTGCCTTGATATGGGAGCAGGGACCATGCCCTGGGCTAGCTGGTGTCCTATTAGCCCCACTGGGCACCAGCTGAGGGAGGAGTCCTTAGACTGTGTCCCCTTAGCAGCATCCCTCAACAGTGAACTCACTGTCTAGCTTCACTGGTCCTCTATTTGTTATTCAATCCATCGACATTCCCAATTTCTACCCTCTAGGAAGTGAGCTAGGAGAACAAAATCAAACCAAACAAAACCAATCAACTAATCGACCAAAAAACTAACCAAACGCACTGTCTTCTGGATTAATTCAGATACATGTGTTTCTCCTGGGCCTCTGAGGGCACCTTTTGCCTTCCACACTCAACCTAGCTTCTCAAGACAATGGCAACAAGGCTGAAGAGGCCGTCCTTTGCTGACTAACTTGCAGATTTGAAGGTGTAATAGCGCAGCTTCCACTCTCTGATTGGTTTAATGAATCTAGCCTTCTGACGACTCTAAAGGAAAATGTATTCCTTAGTGCAAAGAACTGTCAGGTTTTTAGTCCTGCTGAGGGGCTGGGGACCTGTGGAGAAAGGGCTGAGTGCGGATGAGGGCCTCAGCCGGGAAGAAAAACACCTAGTGCCACCTTAAGACACGTCTGTCACCTACTCTAAGGAACAATTCAATCCATGGCTTTGCCTTCAAAATAACTGTCCTGGATGTCTTCAGCTCATTCTTGCTGCCCTTCTAGAAAGTTCCCTGAGCAGTACCCTTCTCCTCTTCATCCTGTTACTGATGTAGATCTATATGGCCACATTCAAACAAACTCATAGTACAAATAAGCTCTTTTCTAAAATGGGGGTTGGCTTCCTAATTTACTATGGAGAACCATATGGCCTTTCGAATCAGGGAGATTCAGTTGAGCTAGCTAATATTTCACTTACTTCACCGATCCATTGGTTTTTGTGGTAAGCATGTTTAAAATCTGCCTCAGTGATTTTTGAAATGCCCAAGACATCCTTAACCCCGGCGATCAGCTCGCAGCGCATGTGACAGAAGGGTCACAGAGGCAGTGTCTTCTTTGATCAGTCCCTCCCCCAGCCCTTTCCATCCCTCCAGCCTCAGGAGTCACAGGAGTCACAGCTCTCAGGCTACATCTAGACTTTAACTGTTTTCAGATTCTACTTATCAGTGAGGCTATATAGTACATGTCTTTCCAAATCTCTTTCCAAATCTCATTTATTTCACTTAGCATCATGTCTATCAGTTCTAGCCAGGTTGTTGGAAATGCCAGATGTCTATCTTTGTAAAAGATGTATAATATTCCATCACTTAAATGTACCTGCTCATCCACTGATGGACACTTAGGTTGCGTCCATATCTTAACTATTGTCAATCATATGACAAAGAAGATAAATTTAAATAGAAACAAATTAATAGATGTTTGTACTGTCTGGGTTTGTGTGTGAACTTGACACAAGCTAGAGTCATCAGTGAGGAAGGAACCTCCCTGTACAAAATGTCTCCATGAGATCCAGCTGTAAGAAGACATTTTCTCAATTAGTGATCAGTGAGGGAAGGCCCAGCTCATGGAGGGTGGTACTATCCTTCGGCTGGTGGTCCTGTGTTCTATAAGAAAACAGGGTGAGCAAGCCAGGGGAAGCAAGCCGGTAAGCAGCACTCCTCCATGGCCTCTGCATCAGCTCCTGCCACCAGGATCCTGCCCTGCTGGAGTTCCTGTTCTGACTTCCTCCAATGATGATCTGAAACTGTAAGCCAA
>LOEQ01000599.1:258163-300480 GCA_001685075.1 Bramus lutescens | reverse complement strand
AAGCGTGAATGGTGTCCTCCGAGGTTGGGAGCGGAAGGACACTCAAACTTTTTGAAGTTCCACCTGCTTCACCTTAGCCCTGTGAAATGGAAATCATGTGTGGTGACATTTCTCAGGGAAGGCTGGCAATAGACCACATGCACACTCTTCCCTATCCCAAAGGCCCCAAGTCACTGCCCCCTCCCGACCACAAGACTGCCCATTGCTTTGTATGTGAAGAAAAGATTTTTTTTTCTTTCTAAAACAATTAGCAGTCGAAGGAGCTCCTTTCAACGGTGTTGCTTTTCTATTTATCTTTGCCCTAAGTGACCATTTAGGAGAAAGAGGCCAGGAGCCACTGTTTATTTATGACCTCCCAAGGGCCTGGCACTGTCAAGACCTTTACAAATGTTTTCTTACTAGATCCGTACAGCAGTTCTTTGTGGAAAGTACCATTATTATTGTTATTTCATTATTATTCCTGCCCATGAGCTCCCCTGCCCCCACAGTCAGTAGAAGAAACACGGTCAGGAGGCGAGGCAAGCGCCTCAGGGTGGCTCAGGGAGCAACAGGTTCATGCAACTGGAGTCCATGAGACCTTGCAGCCTGCCTGGCATTCATTACTTCTTTCTTTTCTTGCCTTTATCTTTGCCTTCCTCTTTCTGGATACATAAACAAATCTGTCACTAAGAACAAAAGGTACTGGTCCCATCCTCATGAACTTCAGTGTAGTAGACAACATGAAAGTCCTAAGTTCTGATATGGGTGGGGGCGGGGGGGGAGATGGAGAGACAGTGGGTGTGTGAAGTCAAGCTGAACTGCATCTTTCTGGAGAGCTGGGGAAGGAAGGGAGGAGTGCGAGGTGGTGTAGCCCTCGCAGGGTGAGTACTGCCACTAAGGAGTCAGCACACATGGCATGCCCAGAATGGGGCTTTGGTGCAGTCTACAGACGCACAGGAGAAAAGTCATATGTGCACCACTTTCTCCCAGATGGAAACACGCCCTGCTTCCCACATACATCAGCTGAAACTCCACCGCCTCTCTGCTCAGTTTAATAAACACAGGATCAAAAGTCCTGGAGGTTCCAAAAGCAGGAGCCCCATGTCCAATCCACCACTAAGAAAGAAAGAAAGAAAGAAAGAAGGGAGGGNGAGGGAGGATGGACAATTTACAGCTGCTGGTCCTCATTTTACTATGTTCTAGTATGCTGAATCTGGACCAGGCTGCCTCACTCTATTGCTGGGATATTGGTATTAACGCACCTAGCCTGGCTTCCCAAGGGAGACCTACAGCGTTCCTTCAAAGCAGGTTGAAGCCTCTCTTGCCTGCCATTTGAATGGTCTTTTAGGAAAATCCAGCAACTGAGCTGAGCTCCTAAGGGTTCCTCACACTGTCTGCTCTGTCATCGAACTATCAGAGCACAGTGGCAAGTTGTAGTCAGAAATGCAGCCAGGGCAGCCATTGGCTACAGAAACAAAAGTGGGCGGGGCAAGAGGCTGAAGGAAATAAACACTGGTACAGACAGCAGAGATTCTCATGAGTGCTTCCAGGGAACACCTAGTGAAACAATTTCACTTTTAAAACAGATAGAAGGGATTCCCAGACAGCAGGTGGTTATTTTGGTGACTGTGCGATATAATACCTCGGAGCACGAAGCTAAGTCATTCTGCGGAAGTCAGAAACTGGCTTTGTTGGCTTAGAAACCGACAGCAGGGTGCTGCTGCTCCGTGTCTCTCTCTGTTCCCTTTCAAGTCACCAGTGACCAGGCAGGACGAGTCATATCACTAGTAGAGGCACACACACCATTAGATAGAAAGACGACATGGTTCATGGTGACCTCCATATACCGGTGAGCAGTCTGGATGGAGGCTTGAGCAAGCCGCAGCCGAAGCCCACGATGCTGTTTGAACACCCCAGAGTGCTGCCTAGAGCTAAGTAGAAAACCGGAAGTGCGCACAGTGGATTCTCAGAGAATAATACCGCTTAAGAGGCCAACAATAATGATCCTCATCAAGAACGCCTTACAAAACCTCATAAAGACCTCCACCTTTAAAGCCTACATAGAATTCAATATTTTCTCCACTCCTCCTCTACCTCCTATCTGATCTTCTGCATAGTCCCTGCTTCCACTTGGCACCCCTGCTTCATCTTTTCCAACCACTGGAATCAGCCTTGAAAACAGTCAATCTAATCCGACTCAAGACTGGGGACGCTAGAGCTAGAGGGATGGCTCAGAGGCCGAGGACACTTGCTGCATCTTCTGAGCTCTGGGCTTTGTTCTGCAGCACCTGCAGCCTTAGTGGTTTACAACCTCTTGTCCCGCCAGCTCCCTGGAATCCAATGCCCTCTTCTCGGCTCCTCAGCCACTATCATGCAAGTTCACTCACTCATTCCATTCATTCACTCTCTTGTACGCAAAAAAAAATTAATTAAAATTTTTATTAACGTGTATTAATAAAAACTTCATTCGAAACCATGGTAACAGTAGATAGATGCCTTCCAGCGAGGAAACATGCCTCATAAGGATAGAGGAATAGCCATATCACAAGCAAGAAATGGTCAATAGTGGAGTGGGCACCAAATGGAATGAGGGTGATTTAAGATTAGAGCCCACCTCTGGCTGAATATCAAGTCTATAGTCTTAATTAAAACCCATACTAGCGATGCACCATTTTATGTCTTAAATACAATAAACATGTATGTCTTAAATCTCAATGGAACTAAAGTATACCATTTCATAAGGGAAAATTTTAAAGTACACTATAGAACAGATAAATGCATTTATTCATTCAACCAATACTGTTTGAGAATCTATCATGTTCCTCACATTATCACAGGCCCTGGGGTTCAGTGATGAATATAAATGCTTGTCATTACAGATGTTATAAAATCCTATGGGAGAGATGAGACAAAATACAATAAAACTACACACAAGTGATGATAAACAGTAGACTGGTGGCGCTGGGTGAAGAAACAGGGGGCAGCAGAAAGCAGCTGTAGCAGACGGGCGGTGCCTGGAAGCACCTGAGGCCATCTGTGCTTAAGCAGGGTAAGATGGGGGGGTGGGTCAGAGGAAAAACTTGATTTCCTGATAAGCAGGCAGGTTAGAAGTGATAGCTACCCCCTGCCCTATTCTGTACTTTAAAAATAATAAACGTTATATGCTAAACCTTAATGCAGCCAAGCATCAAGGCTATAGGCCTGACATTCTCAAGCACAGACTTCAGATTAGGCTAGAGGTGGGCTTAAATTCTTAATCAGATATACCAGAAAGTCATGTCACTAAAGCAATTAACAAGACTTTCGCATTCCACCAAACTCTGTGTGCCGTACTAAGCAGGTGCCCAAAGCAGTCTCTAACGTGTATTGCATGCTCAGCAAACCCTGCTATACAGGAGCGCAATGCCTGCAAGACTGTTTTGTCTTAAAACCATCTTCACTATTCTGGGCCATCTGAATTCTCACAGACATGTTAGAGCACATCAGACTATCCACACAAACACCCACACGTGTTACGATTTTGATCTGCACTCCACTGACTATATTGCCTCAGAGGCAAAAATAGCAACAGAATTCATAATGGTACAAAAAGATCTATATATGGAACACATGGAGAACCATGCTTCAGTACGAAAGGGGGAACTCAAGATAAAAATAGACTGAACATATGAACATGGAACTCAGAAGACTCAGATAGCCCATAAGAATATGACAATAATGTCAGATGTAGCTGGAGATAACCAAGTTAAAACAGAGACAAGGAATCAGTCCCTAACCTTGAATTTAAAAATATTAAGAATTGGGGGCTGGAGAGATGGCTCAGTGGTTAAGACCACTGCTCTTCCAGAGGTTCTGAGTTCAATTTCCAGCAACCACATGGTGGCTCACAGCTATCTATAATGAGAGCTGACGCCCCCTTCTGGCACGCGGGCACACATGGAAGGAATGCTATACACATAATAAATAAATAATTTAAAAAATAAAAATATTAAGAATTGTCTGGCACACTGAATGATTAAATTACTATTTTCCACGGAGCATAGGGACCATCCATGTCCTGCTGGTGGTCTAAGAATAGAAAAATCTACTTGAAGATATAGTTCTAGCAACACTGGAATGTATTATGGCAGGGTCTGGTGTGCTACAAGCTACACACATCACAAATGTCTATGATGTGAGGTCAAAGAGTAGGTGGAAGAATATTTATTTATTCAAGTGTTGTTTTCAGAGCTCCATAGGATAAACAACATGACCCCTCCTCGGAACTGTATAAATAAATACTACTATATTCCTATTTTAATGATTTGTTTCTATTTTTATTTTATTTGTTTTCATGCCTGATTGTGTGCTCTGTGTGTGTGTGTGTGTGTGTGTGTGTGTGTATAGGGGGTGCCTATGGAGCCAGAGAGGGTATTAGATCCCCTGAGTGGGAATTACAGGTAGTTGTGAACCACTTGGTATAGGTGCTTGGAACTGAACTCAAGATCTCAGTTACTGAGTTCATCTCTCCAGCTTGTTCTACTAATTTAACACATAGCTGTGTAGAAGTTAAAGTGTGTAAGTTGGACCCAATTTATCTCAATAATGATAAATTTCACAATGTTTAATCAAGAAAAGAAGGCTATGTCTATGTTTAATATAAATATATTTTTTAAAGTTCAAAATGCATATCACTTAAATTATATTTTGTTTTAGTTACATACTGTACAACAGTGGGCTGGTAAGCTGGATTGGCAGATAAATACACTGCAGGCTGACAACCTGAGTTCCATGCCTGGGTTCCACATAGTAGAAGGCTAGACCTGACTTCTGCAAGATGTCTTGTGACCTCCACACAGGGCACTGGGCCACATACATACATGTTCATAAAGGAATTAATAATAACCTCTTTTTAAGGCCTCTAGGAAATGTTACACATCAAACCCAATATACTGCTTTCAGAAGAATGGAAAATTGAATCAGGTGTTATGACAGAGAACTTGTTCCAGGTCTGTAATATTTTAACTCTTTGACTTGAGAATTATATTTTGTGATATTGGGCTTACACCTAGGGCCCAAGGTGAGTAGGTGAGTGCTTTACTGTGGAGGTAATCGCTCAGCCCCATACTTAAATCCTTTAGAGCAATTCTTTCTTTGCTCATTGATTATTTATTCAGTGTGTGTGTGTGTGTGTGTGTGTGTGTGCACGTACACGTATGTTTGTGTATGTGTGCACCTGTACATATCATAACATGCACGTGGAGTTCAGAGAACAACTTGTAAGAGTCACTTCTTCCCTAAAGAATCAAGCACAGGTCATCAAGTTTGCAGCAAGTGCCTTTGTCAATAATGCCATCTTGCTAGCAGGCCCGTATTTTAATCTGTAAAGAAAATAGATGGAGAAAATACTGGAAATTTTTGTGCTTTGTCAAAACTGGGTAGTGGGTATAGTGATGTTTAGTGGACTATGCTCTGGAACTGACTGTATGGTTAAATTTATCCACAATGAACAAGGCAACAAGGAAACATCAGGATGGGTTAACTGGGTTTCAAAAGAAGTGGTGTCTCATTGTGAAGCTGGCTGAAGGGTTAGAGGCCACTTGCATCTTCCCCAAACTATACTGTTGCTTCTAAGCGAAAGGAAATACATCATATTACCGTCACCACCAGAAGAATGGAAATTCCCTCTGGCCTGCCATGGTGGGTCACTTTTCATTACAGAACACTCCTTGGGTTGGCCTCTGCCTGAAATGAGAGCCCCTGACATGATGCTCCAAATCCACCTCCCCAATCACCAGAAGTGGGGTAGCAAGAGACTGGTTTGAGTTATGCACACTTCTCACTCTCCTTATTTGGTCTTTGTAATCAAGACTTGTTTATTGAAGCATACATTTCCCCTTCTGAGCACATGAAAAATATATGGTTATTGCATAGCCTTCCATACTTCAGCTCTGAACTCAACGAACACCCAAGCAATCTTCCTGGTGATTACAGATGATTTCTCAAGCAACCTAAAATTGAGCTCTTTAGCTCTCACTCTGACAGTGTCTATATTATCTTTTTATGCAAGCTAACAACGACCCTGAATTGTGTGAGCTACTACTCAGAGGAGATTGCTTTAACCATTTATTTTGTTTTCAATATTGGAGATGTGTTTAAAAAAATGCAAATTTCCCCTTACAGATTACAGCTACCATTCCTTTGGCAAAAATAAAACAGCTGCTAAAGATGTTAAATTAAATGACAACAGAGATATCAAGTGTACTTAGCAGATCTTCAAAAAGAATGTCACCCTAATAAGGAAATAGGATTATTAAAATTAAGTGATTATATAGAACTGAACCGACATCATTTATAGCTTTCTATTTTGGATGTGCTGTTAACAAACTCAGTCATGTTATTTTTCTTTCCTAAACAGAGAGATGTCTGAAGGCTGCACAATGTTCTCAGAAAAGAACACGGGCACAGAAGTCAAGCAAACCTGGGTTCAAGTTCACGGTTTTTCCAGTTACGTGCTAGTGGCTCTTCAGGATCACTTCCCTTACATCTCAGCGCCCTGATTTCTTCAATGGGGACAACAAAATGTCTGAGCTGGTGAAGGACAATGCTTAGAAAAAATGCATGTTGCATATTTAAAGCGAGTTCATGACTATTAGTACAGATTTAAAAAGTTTGGGAGCAGAAGTATTTTAGACTTCGGACGTAACTGGGTTTCAGGAACTCCTTGGAGGTTTGACCCAGGTGTATACAAAATATTCTGTGCTCCATACACCTTTACACACACAGCCTGAAGATGATGCTACACGGTACATTCAGAACAAATGTGTGTGCCTGCCACTCACACATTCATACAGAATTTCCACAATTACATCACATCAGTTTCAAAACATTCCACATTTTGGAGCATTCTAACTTTGAGATACTTAGGGTATCTGTCTATTACTGTGGTCATCTGACAGTTGACACATAAGGAAGGTTTGTTACTATTTTTTAACAGATCATCAGTTATGTGTTGTTAATTCCCATACCACAGAAATCATTTTTTTTTCCTTCTTTGTTTTTGAGTCAGGGTCTCACTGTGCATCCTGAGATGATCTGGAACCCACATTCTTCACACTCCTGTATCCTTTGAATGTTTGGAGTAAAGAGAAACACCATTGTCAAAAGGAAGGTACCTATAACACCACACGAAAAATTAGAGTCCACTTGTCTCCCAATTTGGGCTCACTAATGCATCTTCAAAACCCTGAAGCGGAGGTAGAGTAGCAGATGCCCCCATCACTTGTTCCCACAGACTTGGGTCCACGGTTCATATTTGTATTACAGCACAGATTTAACTGACTCTGTGGTCTCTTGCTGTTTCTGTGCTAATAGCTTTGCTTCTCCTCAGCTGTGAGACACGAGAAAGAAGACTGTCTCTATGTTTGCACCTGTCTATGTCAAGCACAATACTTCTCAAACAGTTGGTATTCAAGACATAGGAAGGATTGACTAGGGATGAAATGGAGAACAGGGGGGCTGAAGAGACAGCACAGCATTTAAGAGCACTGGCTGCTCTTTCAGAAGACCCAGGTTTAATTCCCAGCACTCAGATGGTGGCTCACAACCATTTCTCACTCCAGTTTGAGGAGATCCAACACCCTCCGCTGGTTTCCTTGGATATTACACATGCAGAAAAAAAACACTCATATACACAAAGGTAAATAAATAAACATTAAATAAATAAATGGACTCAGAAAGAAAAAAGAGGACAGAAAACGTATAGTTACTGCATGTTAAGTACTCTGAGAACATTGTCTACTCTGTCCTCAAGGCATCATGAGAATAAGTACCATTATCAGCTCCATATTAACTGTGGAGAACCTGAGACCTAGAGGTGTCATTCGAAGGTTAGGGTCAAGTCAACCACAGTGCCAGTCTTCAACGCCACTCTGTCTTATTCTAATTTGGTCTAACTTGTGGTAATGTCTAATTGCTTTCCCTTTGTTGATACCCATCACCATCGTATCACGAGCTCTGCTTGGAGAAAGAGGAGGCAGATAGGCCCTGTAGGAGGAAGGCAACTCAGGAAAATCACCAATGGGATTTCCGATTTTGATAGCCTCCGTTCTGTTATCAGATGTCAAGCAAGCCTGGTGTCCCTGTAGCTCTGTCTCAGTTGCTGGCTCATTGGATATGTATTTCATCAGCCCTGGCCCACAGCTTCTCCATGGTGTTACTGCAACGTCGCTACATGACAACACTCGACAGAGTAACAGGCATGGGGTAAGCTTCTGGGCTTGGGTTCTCTCAGTATGCTCAATGGGCACTCTCATCCATGCCTTATCAGGTGATGTGATGGGCTTATACTGCAAGACCTACAAGAAGAAGATTGCTGAGCTGAAGGACAATAAATCTATGACTTCTGTTACAACACAGACAACAGCATATTCAAAGGCAACGCCCATTTGCTTTCACACAGACAATAATACACAGTGATTGATTCACTGGTTTCAAAGAAGACATCCCTGTGTTCATTACTTCAGCCCACATTTATGTAGTAAATACTTACTGCATGGTTGTTACCCTCAGGACATTGTGCTAGGCAAGGAACATGCAGGAAGAACAAGACAGATGGTCACTAACATCTTTAATAAACTTTTGGGCTCTCACAGTTTAACATGTGCCATGGCGGTGAGCTGAACATGTTCCCCCAGTTTGCGAGAGGAAACTGAGGTCCAGATTTTGCACAGCTAGTACACGGCAGTCTCCCTCTCTTCTTGCAATCAGAAGCCTTCTGCAGTACACCAGATGGCACCCATCTAAACAACAACATGCACACGGACATTTACTAGGCGCCATGAAGGCAGGGGCATTTCAAAAGGCTTGGCATTTGGGAATGGGGATTCTCAGTCCTCACTTCCATTGTCAGCAACTCTGGTAGATGCCATGGAAACTGATTTGACAGTACCATGTGATTTCTTTGTAAAGACAGTGGGAGCCATATAAATATTTTAGAATGGGACTGTCATCGACCTGACCATGCCTAGTAGAATGTTTGGCAGGCAGTGATGTTTCTGAGGAACTCCAGTTGCCTTCCGTTTCCTTCATGAAGGCTTTCATTGTGTGACATGTTAGGAGTAGAACTGTGTAGGCTGCTTTGAGAAAGGAAAACTATTTTAAAAATAAATGAGTGGGACCAAGAAAGCCACTAAGAGCACCCACTCCAGAGACTGCGAAGAAGATCCAAATGCCAGTGCTCCCTGTTGGGACCCCATTGCAAGCTTGCATGTTCTTCCCATGTTCAGTCTTTATCTGCCTGTCCCCAACAGTGTAGCCCACTCAGGGAGGATTCGCCGTCTCTGTAAGGAAGCTTCCTTTCTGCTTCTATTCATAACCAACTTATTTTAAACCTGCTGCTGTCAGGTGGAACGTGGGGTTCCTCTGCAGACTAAGAAAAGAAAGGAACTATATGCCTGCAGGGGACTGGGGAGGTAGGATGCTGGCAGGTGATTCATAAGCTCTGAAAGATGTCAGATACAGATGCAGGATTTGCTCCACTGGCTATCAAAACGGGGTGATGGAGGGAAACCGGGGCACATGTTCACCACACACCGCTCCAAGGTCAACGAGACTGAAGCCAAGAGCAGAAGTCCAGCATCCAGTCAGAAGGATGTTAGAGAGGGCAAACTGTAAGGACACTGCTCTGCTTTGCATTCATTGTCGAACAAAAGGAGCATCTGCAAAGCAGCCAGACAGCCCTACTCTGGGAGCAAACATGATTAAAAGACTCAAGGACCCTATCCCTAGGATAGGGACATACAGGATGTGCACATTAAAAGCATCCATGAGGCATCTACGATACAACTCGTGGGATCCACCTCTGACAACTGTGGTCAGAAGGCAAGAATCATTATTCTCACAGGCTGCATAAGACGCTCCACTGAGCCTTTCTAGTTCCAGGACACTGGCCTCACAGTAGCGTTGGGTGTCCTGCAAGAACAGGCGGCTCTGCCTCTGCCTGCACCTTGACTTTCCCTGGATCTATGGTTTCCAGTGTGATTTACTCTTCTGAAGTCCTAGTTTACTGTTCATCACATGAGCGTGATGTAAAAGATAAGATGTGTCTCTGTGTGTATGTGTGACTGTGTGTGCATAAGTTCATGTATGGGGGCCAGATAGTAATCTTGGGTCTTGTTCCTTAGAATAAGTGACCACCTTGCTTTTCTCTAGGCCCTGAAACTCACCAATAAACTAGTCTAACTGGCTAGGGGGTTACAGAGATATTCCTGCCTCTGGCTCCCTATTGCTCGGATTACAAGCATGTGCCATCACATTTGGCTTTTTATGCAGGTTCTGGGGACTTGAACTCAGGGCACGGTAAAATCTTTACAGACTGAGCTATCTCCTGGGCCCCAAAAAAGTATTTATGTGTTTCTAAGACTCTATTAAGGGCTTTATAGTATCTTTTTAAATTTTTCCCCTCAAAATTATCTATCAGGTTGTGACACAATGTTGCCATTTACAAGTTCATTCTTAAGAATTGTGCAATTGAGTCACACAAACAAATTCACAGGATAATTCATAATGTCTTAAAGAAGGTTACAATTTTGTGTTGGGCTGTAATCATAGCTGTCTTTGGTAGTCTGAGGTTGGACATGCCCAACCAGGGTTATGGTGTACTGCAAGTTAATACAAAACATTACAAAGTTCCCTTTGTCCTGTATAACAAGCCACCTCAGACTGATCAGCTTAAACCAGTACCTATGTGCCACTCACAGCCACGAAGGTTGGAATCTCAGTCAGGCTCAACAGGACTCAATACTCAGGGTTGCAGGAGGCTGAAGGCAAGCTGCTGGCCGCTCTGGGCTCGCACTTGGAAGCCTGGGACTAGCACCCTCTCAGGTGCAGACTGATTTAGTAAAATTCAGTCCCTTGCAATTGCTGGACTGAGATCCCCATTCCTCACAGTAAGCTGAAGGTACCATTTGCTGTGTCAACAGACCACCCATGATCCCTTTAATGTGGCTTCTCCAAGTTAGAGTCACCAATAGCATCCCAGAATGTACTAAATCTCTCTGACGGATGCTATTAAATAAATCTCCCATTGAAGGACTCCATGTGACTGGTAGAAGCTACTGAGTACCTGATCTGTTTGAAAATCGACGAGACTAGCATTTACCATATTCACAGCACCAAGGTATAACCATTTTAGACAGTCTTTAGTGGAGGATGTCCAACAACATAAGTGAGAGCAACCATTGGAATGGCAGTTGTGGGGCAGCAATGACTCTGAACGCTGTCCTTTATTCTGAGTGTTTATGTGTAAGTCACTTTACATCTTTGAGCACCAACCATAAGGGAAATGGAAGGCATTAATTATTAGTTTCCTCATGTAGAGATATGGGAGGACTTATTAATGTATGTCACACCCGTGAAGCTGACTAACATAATTCCTGGAATGTAGGAGGTCCTCAGAAATTTATCTCTGGTTCTTAAGAACGAGATATATTTTCCAGTGATGACATCATTTCCATATTGAGGATTTCAATGGGTGTTAAATGCGATAGGGTTTATAACAGGAAATTAATGATCAGCAAAGGTAAGGTTCAGGTAATTTTCACAAGATCTTCATTAAATGAAGGCAGAAGCCAAGCCATGATCTACCTTAGTCCCTAGTCCTGAAACTTCTGCTGGAAACTTTAAACAAACAAGTTCCCTATGCGTGCTTGAATCACAGCTGCCACAGTAAGCACAATTTAATGGCCTGTGTTGTAATCCCCTTAACACTTAGCTAGCGGAAGAGTGTAGACTCATCACAATGCAGGCAGCCCACCTTGGACAGTCTGCAGAGCTTGGAATTTATGGCCCACTTCATTAGGAGCAGACACAGTACCTATTAGCAACATCTGTCTAAATAGAAGCCAGTTCGTCTCCTTATCTCTTAACCTACATTATTCATAGAACGATTAAATCATGCCAGGGGGTGGGGCCCCAGTGTCTAGGCTAACACCTCAAGTTCAAAGGGATTGCTTCTGGACACTGAGATAATGGTCGCCCAGGGTTTGACAGAGGAGAAGGATGGGTCAAGGGATGCAAGCAAGCATCCTCCTCCTCATGCGGCCTATGGAGGAAGCTCTGTTTCACTCACTGATCCCTGTGTATGACTAGCAGCCATATTACTCCTGTCTAGGGCAGCTGGCCACTCTTCTCTGCTTTACAAGTGGAGTAGTCAAAGGGGACCGAGTCAGGATGAGTCCTTGGGCACTCACAGTCGAGTAGGAGGCATAGGAATAGGAGATCATAGGAAGACCTTCGGATCGCTACAGGAGAGCCTCGGGAGCAAGGGAAGGAAGAGAGCAGTATGTAGAGGTTATACACTACAGTGTGAAGGATGACAGAGTCTGGTTAAGGAGGAAGGCATAAGAGAAGGGATCGCTGTAGGCAAAGAGCTGGAAGAAACTTCAAGACTTGACTGGTACCTGACAGTTCTATACAACAATGACACACGAGACAGGAAACACACCTGTGGAAATGGTGTCACACCAGAGAACAACACGGTGGCCTCTTATGCCACACAAAAGAGCTCACCCATCCAGAATGGACAGTCCTGACATTTGGAAGAACTCATTACTCACTCCAGAATATAGGGGCAAAACTAAAGGGACAGGGAGCTGCTAAGACATCAATGTGACAGGACCTCCCGAGTCCTGACACTTTACCCAACACTTGACATTCTACAGGAACCGAGTCACGGAATGGACGCCAAAGAACTTGCTCTGATGGCAGGAATCTTGCCTACTGTCTAATGTGGCAGCCATTGACCACGGAGAGCATGTGAGAACACGAACTCTAAGTGGTACAATGTTTACTAAGTTTTCATTTTGGTAGCATAGGAGGCTGATGTAGGTAGGAGCCCTGTTCTAGAGGGCACTGTGCTGAGAATTTCTTTACTAATGAACTCTAGTCTCCCAGTAATTGGAGATGAATGTGAGTATCCCTCTGTTGGCGGGGGNTGGGCATTTCTGATACCCTTTTTATTGGCTATCATCACTGGGTGGAACTTGAGGACAGGGACTGTTCCCAGGTAAGAGCTGGCAGAAGAACCATCTAGTGAAGGGTCAATGAGAAAAATTTCACTGGGACACATTTCATCTTTTCCTAGGGAAGACTTACAACAAGTCAAAAACCACTTCCAGGGCGTTTATTTAATACCCCAGAGGTAAGCCAGATAGGAAAACAAATAGAGAATTTGTTACATTTTTATCCTAATGTCAGGGCTCTATTCAAGGAAGTGAGCAATTTTTTTCTTCCTTTTGCTTCCAAAACGTCACTCACATCTTTTAATGCTAACTAGCTAAGCCTAATAATACATTGTGATTTTTTTCTAGGATCTTGAACTCTAAGAAATGACTTCAGGACTGCATGTGTGCCTTGGTGTGAAGCAGCTTGCTTCACATGTCATGGTTAGGTCTCCAGCACAGAAAGAAAAACTAGATGAACGGGCAGGAGGGAGGGAAATAAAGAGTGAGAACAAGAGATCTTTGAGCAAAACACAATAAAACGAACAGTACACAGAGTAGCGCTTCATGACTTACAAATTACAGTCTTTTGTGGGGAGGGGGTTGAGACAGGGTTTCTCTCTGTGTAACAGCCCTGGCTGTCCTGGAACCAGCTCTTGTAGACCAGGCTGGCCTCTAATTCACAGAGATCCACCTATCTCTGCCTCCCGAATGCTGGGATTGAAATACAGTCTTACATACTCAGGCCTTGATCCCAACAGACTTCCAGGTTTCAAATCAGTTTTCTCATTTTACAGAAGATGAAAATTACATTTGATAGGCAGGGTTCCCCCAATATACAAAGCTGCTGGGAGGCATTTTGCCTCAAACACCAGATGAATCTAAAATCTACCCATTATGTGGCAATCTGAGCTAAGGCAAAGATGGATTTATCTTAGAACAGAAATAGCATATTAGGTTACAACTTAAGAAATGTAATGGTGAAGACGGTGTTTCAGATCAAGATAAAGGGATGATGATCTGGAGATAGGTAACCAACTAGCTCCAAGTGGGTAGGAAAGGCAAGTCCAGACACTCAGATGTAAAGCAAAGCAAGGACAGGCTAGCTGCCAGGCAGAGAAGGTCAGCCGGGCTCTACGTTATGTAGGAGCAAAAAAGAGAATTGGGAGGGAAGAAATGAAATTCTAGACCAATAAATATGCCGAGGTCACAACTTAACAAGGTGCTGTGATCTCCAGGCCTATGGGATCAGCATTGCTACCCAAAAGGTATTAAAATGCAAATTCTCTGTCCTGCCCTGGACCCCCTGAATCATAAATACTTACTGTATATTTCTGAACTTATTTACTAAACTATTCTGCCTGTATCACAGCAGGCTAAAAAACAAAACCGGAGAGAACAGAAATCTGTGTGGCCATCAAGCCTGACTCTCTTCTGGTAGAGAAAAGAATACCACAACATCTCTATTACTAGATTCTGATGTCTGCTCGTTCTAGAAAAGATCCACCCCCTTGCTCATGATAAGCCAAGAAGTTGATGCTAGAGGCCAATTGTGCATTCCGTGGGCAGCAATCTGAGCATCAGGGTCTTTTCTCCAGCCACCCTTCCTTCTTGCATCCTAAAATGGACCTCGGACTAAACTCCAGCCAGTCCCTTCCCCAGCGCTACAATAGTTTCACCATCAGTCTGAGCAAGGAGAAACCTACGAATGCACCCATGCGCAATGTTCAGAAGTGTTCCTGGGGTTCTAAGCTGGGAATCAGGAGACAGTAAATTATTTTTTAAGGCTCAATAGCATTCCTTTTCACCTACAAAACTAAGAGTAAAGGGAAGTTTCTTTGTACCACACTTCTTTGGAAACAATGCATTTCATGAAAATTCAGGCACACTTTCATTGTGATGCTTGAGCCCTTGAAGCCCATTGTCCTTGACTCCCATCAGCACCAGCCAGGTTTCTGGCCCAGATGGACAACCACACCCTGACCTCCATGGGTGAGGTCACTTGCTGCAATGCAAGTGTCCACTCAGATGCCTCCCTCATCACAAGGGTCCCCCACGCTCAGCAGTCATCCATTGCACACTGCTGATTTTATTTTCAGTAGCTGAGCACTGCACACAGAGATCTTTACTTTGCTACTCTGTGTTTACTTCCATCTAGAACAAATTGAGAGCAGTGTGAAGCAAACAAGATGCCTTTTTTGTTCACTGAGCATCTCTAGCGTCTAGCCCAGTGGTTCTCCCCCTTCCTAATGCTGCGACCATTTAGTACAGTTCCTCATGTTGTGGTGACTCCCAACCACAAAATTATTCTCATTGCTACTTCATAACTACAATTTTGCTACTATTGTGCATTATAATGTAAATATCTGATATGTGGGATATCTGACCAGACCCCTGTGAAAGGGATGTTCAACCCCCAAAGGGTTCACAACCCAGAAGTGGAGAATCGCTGATCTAGTCTGATGGCCTGGCACACAGTATAGGCTCACAAGAGTGCTAAACAGCTGAGGTCCACCGATAGGAGCAATGGGAATGGGTGCTGTGCTCTGCCCTGCCTCCCGAAGCCCTGGCTTCACATCTTGTGCTGTCTTTTAGCCTGAGCAGTCATTGAAATGAGGCAGGAGTTTGTTCTGTGTCTGCTGTGTCGCCTTCCAGATAGACTCCTCTTTCTTTGTGTTCACCTAAAAGATGACTTCATCCTGAAAGAACTCAGCTTGGTTAATAAGGTCTACTGAATTAAAAAAAAATCAAATCACTGCACTGACACACTCTCTGAGTTATGATTCTCAAAGACTTTACTATCCACAGGACATCTGCTGACTAACTACCCATCTACCCAAACGAGGGAAATTTATGGAGTCCTTGGTGTCCTCCAGGCCCTTTGCTGAAAATGTATAGATGGACAGATGGCATAGCCTTTATCCTTAAAAAGCTGACTTGCCCCTTGATCCTGATTAAGCGAACTGGACCAATACTCACACTCAGATTTCATTTGTCTACAGAATGCTACACCTCTCCACGCTCACTGGAATTTGAAGGAATGTTTTCAGACACACCAATAACAAGTACTAAGTGGGGCGAAAAGAAATGAGAAATCATTCCTTAATGTTAGCAAAGGATTGTGTGTACACATCTACACACACACACACACACACACACACACACACACATACACACCCCAAATGAAAATAAACAAATATTTCTTGGAGGGATGAGGTTCATGAGCCACTAACTGAGGAACTATTGACAGTCAATGGCTTCTGGGAGAGCAAGTTTTCTTAGGGGTGGGGCCCCTGGCCCCAGGTCCACTACACTCCAGTGGACGGCTCCCATGGCCATCATTATGTAAGCATCACATAGGTTATTAAGAGACAGAAGACATAAAGCTGGAAGTGAAATGGTAGAGGTGGAGGTGTGAACAGACAGGCAAGAAGCATGGGGGTTCTGCTCAAAGTACATTGTATGCATGTATGACATACTCAGAAAATTAGTATAAATATTATATCTCAAAATTTTGCTGAGCATTTCTAGATGCCCTAGTTTCCAGATGATAGCCTCAGGATAGGAGAAAAGGAAAAAGACAAAATGCATGCATAAAAAAGCACTTCCCAAAAGAGCTGAGAATCTGATGGGGCAGGTTAGACATTTAAGAACATAAAAAAATGAAGAAAACAATACACTTAAAAATGAATGTGCATGTGTATGCTGGAAGGAAAATATGGGATGTTCTGGAGAGAGGAAAGGGAGAAATGTTATCATGTTATTATTTTACATATTAAATGTTATTATAATCTCAAAAAAAGCTTAAACATTTTTAAAGAACTTTGTAGTGATTTTTTTTTGTGATCTAACAAATAAAGCTTGTCTGAAGATCAGAGTGCCACTAGTTAGCCATAGAGACCAGGAAGTGGTGAGAGACACCTTTAATCCAGAACTCGGGAGACAGAGGCAGACAGATCTTTGTGAGTTCTCTGTGAGTTCAAGGGCACCCTAGAAAACATAAGATTGAATTTGTCTAAAGGAGAAACAGAGCTCACACAAAGATGATCCCAGTACTTGGGAGGTAGAGACAGGAGTTATACAGCTGGGCAGAGAGAGGAATATAAGGCAGGAGGAGACAGGAATTGGATTCAGTCTGAGGTTTTGTAGAGACTGCATTCAGTAGAGACAGAATGCCCCATTATGTCTGAGGATTCAGTAGAGTTAAGAACTCCCTAATGTTGTAGGGAGGCCGCATGTTTCCTGGCTGCCCAGCAGCTCAGACCAAAAATAATCACACAGAAACTGTATTATTTAAAACACTGCTTGGCCCATTAGCTCTAGCTTCTTATTAGCTAACACTTATATCTTAATTTAACCCATTTCTAGTAATCTGTGTATCACCACATGGGTGTGGCTTACTGGGTCCAATTCCCAGCATCTGTCTCTGGCAAGGCTACATGGCTTCTCTCTGACTCCTTCTTTTATCTCCCAGCATTCAGTTTAGTTTTCCCTGCCTACCTCTACCCATTAGGTGTGAGGATTCAGTAGAGTTAAGAACTCTAGTGGCTGGCAGCTCTGCTTCTCCAGTCTTTCAGCATTAACCTCTATATCTGACTCTGGGTTTTTATTATGAAGACCAATTAGAATTCATGCAAAAGAACTTTTTAAAAAGGTACATTAAGAAAAGAGATCTTTAATGACTTTATGGTACACATGACCCACCACTTTCAAAGGCACACTGAAGTGTTTAGAAGTACACAGCTGAGGGATGAAGCAGTTTTCACATACGAACTGACGTGACACACAGATCCTAAGATACCCGGTACTATCATATATGAGTATCACTATTGTCGTTCAGGGCATGTTAATTTTACAAAAGTCAAGGTAATTGGAGGCTCCCCAAGTCAGAGCTCATTTTCTGCCTGCCTGCTGCTCTTGTTTCCACTATACAGCACTGCCTCCAAATACTGTGGCTTACATTTTCTGTGGCTTAAAAAATGAGAGATAAGAAGACAGACATGGGCTACAGCAAGCTGAGGAGGCAGGGCTTCGAAAATGAAGAATGGACCTAGCACTATCACGGAAATTAAAATTTTAGTCATTAAACCGAGCTTACTATTGCAGTGTGAACTTCTGTGATTAAACCACAAGGAGCATTTTTACTATCAGTGCCCAGTTAATTATATCATCCTGCCCTCTGGGATTTACTCTTGTACTGAAGGACCCTACCCCCGTTAAGATGAGGGCAGATTTCCCTTTCTTACAGTTTCCGGGCATGATTATTCTAGCCACATATACCTAGCTATTTAAAATATGAGCCACAGGTACATTTATTTGATTGAATGTATAGATACCATTTGACATGGCTTAGATACCACGTAAGTATCCACCAGCAGACTAGGTATCCTAAGAAAGAAAAGTAAGGGTGGGAAGCAGGAATCTGCCAGAGATTGCTATGACATCACAGTATCCCTAGCACTTAGCAGAGCACCTGGCTCAGATCTGATGTTCAGCAAATACAAGTTCAATTATTGCACTGGGCACCTTTTTGTGTTGTTCATGTCGGCTTACTTGTTATTGTCAACAGTGGTAATCTCCATTGCAGCAACATTCCCAAGGGAGACACACAAATATCTTGTGTAACCAGGGAAAGACAAAAGAACAGACGTCAGAAAGGACTGATAAACATACACTATGCTGTTTGGACCCTTGGCAGCCCACCTCTTCCCTTGCTGATACAGACTCTGACTTGCTATGTGCTCCCGGGTTCTGGTCTAGCAGGCCTAAAGCTCACGAAGCAGAGCAGAAGGCAACAGCAATCAGCCTCACTAGCACACAGACGCTTTCACTGGTCCTGTTGCTGTAGACTCACTCAGTGTTGAGCTTAGACGGCAGTACACATCCAGGAAATAAGTGAGAAAGCATTCCTCGGTGTGCTGGGACAGTGCGCATGGTTGTACTGCCACCTTGATTAGCAGGTGTACACTGTCCTGATTTGGCATGAGAATATGACCCACAAAAATGGAGTCTACCATTTCTTCTCAGTATGACATTGGCTGGTCTAGTCCTACAAGCAAGGTCCCCATTTTCTTTACTCCCAAGCTCTTAAATGGATTCTTCCACGTGAGGTAGCCATGGAAGCCATTCCTCTACCATACTGGGGCTTCAAACGCCCAGAGCATACACCTTCCGCTCCTGACTCCATCTGTTATACCATTGGACTTTCCTCCCATTGTGATCCAGCTGAAGGAGAACCCAGGTTGTCCATGGAGATACAGAACTATTTATTAACAGCTTCAGTCACAAGCAAAGAATATCTCTTAGCGTTAGCCTCTCAGGATTTGGCTTAAGTTCTTATAACCATGTGGCTTTAGGTTTAAGGAGGCTTCCCTTCCCTTTCCCATACATAAGAAAAGAGGTACGCAAACCGGGTGGTGGTGGCGCACGCCTTTAATCCCAGCACTTGGGGCAGAGGCAGGCGGATCTCTGTGAGTTCAAGGCCAGCCTGGTCTACAAGAGNAGTTCCAGGAGAGGCTCCAAAGCCACAGAGAAACCCTGTCTCGAAAAACCAAAAAAAAGAAAAAGAAAAAGAAAAGAGGTACACATAATGGTTTACATGTCAGCTTATGTCTGGAATGCATAACCCTCAGAGTAAGGCATGTTCTATAAGTCAACTCCAGGGTCCTAGGGGGAAAAGCAACCTTCACCACGCTCTGAGCCTTTTCTAGGAGTTAAAAGTCTCTTTGCAGCTTTTCCCTGGCAGGGATGCAGGGCATCTTGGTGACAAAAGCATTTCAGGTGCTTTTCTTCACCTTTCATCTTCTAACTGTGAGCTGAGGGGTCACAAAGGTCTTTTTCTGGGCAAAGAGAAAAAGAAACAAAGAGACTTCGGGGGGTGGGGGGGATGCTGTCAGGGCTCCTTCCTTTGAGGATGCTGACTGGAGAAGATGGACATCAGGGCACCTGTGCACTGCCAAAGTGCTCAGAGTAGGAGCTATGGCAGAGCAGATTGGTCCTTTGGATTTCTGTAGGTTTTATTGTTCAAAAGGGAAAAAAAGCAGAAAGCAGGAAGGCGTGTGTGTGTGTGTGTGTGTGCGCGCGCGCGCGCGCGCACACACACACACACACATAAGAAGAACTCAAATCACTGTTGCTGTACAGTTTGCAGATGTTCCTCTAGTTGGGATTTCTTCCCCAAATCATTGAACATCTTTTTTTTCAGGTTTGTTTAGCTTAGTTTACTTCTGTGATAGGGTCTCACTCTGTAGACAACACTGGCCTGGAATTCATTATGCAGAGGCTGTCCTTGAACTCACATAATCCCCCTGCCTCAGCATTCCAAGTGTGAGGAATACAGGTAAGAACTGATATGTGTAGTACTTTAAGCACGTTTTACAACCATATGTTATGGACACTAACAGTTGGCTAGTGGATGCTAAAGGCAATCGATTGACTGGTTTTTCTGCTTTGTTTTGTTTTGTTAAGGCATCTTCTAAACCTTCTTTTCTATTTATAAAAGAGCCATTCTTCCTAAGCATTTCAAACCTTCAAACAGAACTACGTGTTCAGAGAGTCCCCACTTGTCATTCCCTGGAGCCACCATCCTGAACACAATAAGCCAACTGGAAAATGTTCGAGGAGGGCAATTTTGGCACAGTACCCTTTGATCATTGTTATTCCGGCAGTACAATTCCCGTACTTAGCAGACGCTCGACAAGCACTTTGGAATTGGCTTGAAATGGGTGGCTGTCTGCTGCTGGAGGGTCCCAGAGTGGATGCTCTTGGCTCGCCCTGGTGGACTTGCACCAGGTAGCTGGGAGTCATCATGCCTGAGAGCATTACTGCCCACCCCACTGAATGGGAAAGGTGTAATTGGTCATCCACGGCGGGATCAATATGCACGTGCCTACGATTATTACTATTTCTATTTTAATCACTCTTAAGGACTTACTTGGCGCAGTTATGAGTGGGTGCTGAAAATACTGCAGATTGAAAAAATGGCAGCTGAAATGTTTTTGAAAACTAATTCTGGAGGATTAGTTGTTAACGGTGCTCTCTCCCACACACTTGCACACATAGTTTTCTCTACTACTCTCTGATCTCCAACTTTCCTTCCTATTTTTTTCTTCTCCTAACTGAGCTAATTGGATACTAAGCATCCAGCAATCCCCCCTGCCCCCGCCAAAGCAAGCTCTTGTTCTGGCTCTCTCTTTCTGTCCCCCTCTCCCCCACTTCTTCCCGCCCCCATCCTCCCCTACCCACCCATCTCACCTGCTCCATGTATATTGGGAAAGCAAAAAAAAAAAGTAGACCCTGTCACCCTTGCTTTCTGTCCGCTGTGTCTATCATGTAGCCTGTGGGCCTCCTCTTCCTTGTATCAAGTCTGCTCACTGCACCTGGCAGCTTTTGAGACCCAGGAGGCTAGGTCCTTGCTGGGCTCCTTCCTCATATGGGTTTCTGGAGAAGTCTGCTTCCAGGTGATATAAGCAGTGAAAATAGGCTGCTTCTCTGTAACATGTAGGTGCCTGCTTGTTGGGGTTTCGGTCCCGCTCAGTTCCCACAGTCGGCAAGTCCCAAAGAAAATCACACACAGGTCTACACAGGTTATAAACTGATTGGCCCATTAGCTCAGGCTACTTATTAGCTCTTGTAGCTTATATTAACCCATTATTCTTATCTATGTTAGCCATATGGCTCGGTACCTTTCTCAGCAGGGTAGCTTACATCTTGCCTCTCTCATGGTCTGGGCAGAACTGAGGGGGGAGCTTCCTGCTTCCCAGAATACTCCTGTTCTCATTACCCTGCCTCCATTTCCTGTCTGATTTACCCACCTATCCTTCCTGTCTGGCCAATCAGCGTTTATTTAAAACATGATTGACAGAATACAGACAACTCTCCCACACCACTTCTCCCAAAGCCAAAGTCACAGGCACACTCAGTAACGACACTGGCATCTGTGTTGCTGTATAGACACACTGGAAGGGTACTTCCTGCTTTCCTTGCAGGTCTCTTGCACTTGACAGTGTTGTTGTCATGGTGGCAATTCTTGAACACACACCACTTTCACATCCTGCCTTCCCTTTATTAATCTTATTTATTTTGGGGCTACTTCAACATGGAAGGACTTCATTTCCCAAAACCTGTTTATTCTCTTTTGGATCTCATTGCTAGGCTTATCCTCAAGAAGACTTGGTGCACCCATTTCTAGATCCCTCTTCTATCCCATGCCTTTCCTAAAACCTCACAATGTCTCAGTCATATGTCCCCATGGCTGACTGCCTAACTGAACAGTTAACTGGTAAAGGGCAAAGCACTGTAATCTAAACACTTGCTGCGGTGCTAGGCAGTTCAGCTGAGACAGTGAACACATTGGATGAACAAAAGAACAAGGCAATGGCCTAACAAAGGAAGAAATAACTAGATGAGCAACTCACTTATTGAGTAATAGGCTTCTGCTCCATATCGCAAGCAACACTAGGTAAATATTTGTACCACACTCTCTGCCGATGATGCCGTAGAAGAATTAGAGGCTGGTGTCTAGGTAAAGATAGGAATGGGGAGAGGAGGGGTGTAAGAGAAGAGGGGAGAGGAAGGAGTGGAAATGACGTAGATACAGTACTCATAATTCTTTTTAGATTTAAGATAAAAGGTAATTAGAGTCCGGGTCCTCAGGGGAAGTGACAATTTAAACTTGGCAGGTGGGGCTGGAACTAGCTCAAATGGATAAAGAAAGACATCTGTGAATGCTTTAACCAAACAAAATATGAGAAATAAAAATCACCTGCTTAAAAAACTTCAGTAGCTCTGCAGCCAGAATGGCATCTGGTACATGGTAATGCATGGTCCATGCAAACAATATTAATTATGCTGCAAACGAAGGAAGCCGACTCCATCTAACTCCAGCCTCCCCTTCTCTTTTTGATAGCAGCTTCAAAGGAACCCAACCAAAAGTGACCTAAAGCTTGGAAGCTCCATTTCTTCTTTTATAAAATAAGGGTAAAGTAGGGAGCTCATAAAGTGATTTTCAGGACAAACTCTAAAATGTATGTGTTTTATAAATCAAGGACCTTTCATCTATTAATCCCAAACTTACAAAGAGCTCCTTACTCTCTATTCCCATGGATTCTGAACCTCAATCGTCTAGAGTATACATCTTCAGTTGAGACTAGAGTGTTTCCCTAAACCTAAACAACAGAGTTCTTCCCTGGAATATGCATCAAGACTACATTTCCCAGTATCCCAAGCTACTACCCTTGTGATGTTTCCTGCCCATGTAATGGAAATAAACAGCAGCACATTGGGGCCTGGACCCCAAAGACGGCAACCATGGATGCTCTTGTCTCTATGTCTCTTGGCTGAAACGGACATCTGTGTCAGATAACCTTGTAGAGTACTTTTAGAAAAATCTAGTATGGAGGATCCTCCATCAGTGTTTGCTCCTGAATGTCTGCCTGGAAATGAGATGCTCACTAACTGGTTCACCTACCCAGTACTCTTATATGAGCAAGAAATTAACACCAATTTTGTTTGAATGATTATCCATTTTTGATAAGCGTGGCTACAATCACCTTAACCCAAACAACTGCATAAGTCTTTAAGGCACAATCCATAGCACTGAATCTGCCACAGAGTTAGAACAGAGCTTAACAAATACTATCTAATCATTAAATGCTTCTAACAGGGAAAAAATGAATAAGCCTATGACTATATCAGCTAACAAGTATGAGTGCTGGAAATGTGTGCTTGAATTTGAATTCACAGACTTTTTAAAAATTGACTATAAAAACGGTGTTCAAAGTATTACAGTTCCTGGCTTTCCTGCCGTGTAATTCTCGGCACATATTGATTTTGAAGCTCAAATCTTTTCAATTCCCCGATAATGCTATTCCTCAGAATAATGAAGCAGGAAGGTCCCCTACGCCCACAATTGTGCTGGTTGTGTAGGGACTGTGATTTTCTTTAACCACAGGTATCTGCATTTGCTCAGGCCCTCATTATAGTAGATAGGATGTTATTTAATCCCCAAAGAATCTTTCCCTAACAGCTTCCCTCCTTTTTACGGGACCCAGTGGAGCCCCTTGCAGTGAATGTGTTGGCTTCACTGTCCCAGTTCCCCAGATAATTATCAGAATTAACCCATCTAATTGTCCACTGCCCCTCAGACAAGAAAGACGTGTAAGTTCGTGATCCCTATGTATGGGCAGTGCCAAGCCAGACCATCTGTAAGAGTTTTCCACAATGCTGCAGGTGTGAAAGCAAGCATTATTCTGTTGTCACGTATCTACCAAAGGCTTCCAAGAGTTCTGTGCTCATAAGGAGTGCATAATAGACTTGGGAAATAAGATAAATACTCAAAATAGTACAGCAACCACATTTTCATCTATGGTTTAGACACCTACAGTTTGGATTATGCCATGTTTTAAATCCCATCATTCATCTGGTTGTTGCATATCATGCTCCAGGTCTTATTCAAGGAGCTGGAGCTATATCAGTAAATGAGACCATCCCTCACACCCATAGAGCTCTCTACCCAACATCCTTGCTTATCATGACCAACACACGCCATGGCTTCTGCTTGCGCACAAACTAGCCCTCTCTTCACGAGCACCCTTGAACCATAAAAACATCTACCCAGACATTTCCTCTATTATGATGTTGCTCTGATCATCTAGTATTCAGATTAAGATGTCTACTCTGTGTTCCTTGGATCAATATTCTTCAGCAATTATCTTTATCATGCATTTGCCATGTAATAACTTGTACTGTGTTGGTTTATGTCTTCTATTAAAAGGTGATTTTTTAACTCAAAAAAATGAGCTAATGAAATGACAGTTCTCAAAAGATGAAATACAAAAATGGTCAATAAGCATATAAGAAAATGCTCTACCTCACTAATTGTTACAAAAATGCAAAACAGGGCAACATTCAGGACCGAGAGATGGCTGAGTCAACAAAAACGGTCCTCAGCACCCACAGAAAAGTCAGGCACTCTGGTGCCCATCTGTTAATCTAGTATAGAATTGGGGTTAGATCTCTAGAGCTCCGTGGCCAGCCAGGCTAGCTGAATCCAGGAGCCTGAGGTTTAATAAGAGACCCTGTCTCATAAAATAAGGTGGAAAAAAACCTAAGAGGAACACTCAGTGTCAGCGTCTGACCTCCACTAACATGTACACACATGTGTACCTGCACACACAAACACATGCAGCACACGTACAAACAATAACACAGGCACACACACTGCATTACACTACACCATGCTATATGACATTACACTGAGACTCCTTCTTACCTCAGTCAGAAGAGCAGTTATTAAGAAAACAAATAACAAATGCTGGCAAAGATCCGGACTGCTGGTAGGAATGTGAGTCCAGACACCATGGAAACCATTACAGAGGCTTCTCAAAAGACTGAAAACATCACTTAGAGGACCACGTTAAACCACTCTTGGGTATTTACCCTAAGAATTCAAGGACAGCATATGACAGAGACACTTATACAGCATTGGGTATTGGTGCACCACCATAAATGACGAAGTTATGGCACTAACTTAGAAAGGACTGGATAAAGAAAATGTGGCACATCTACACAACAGAATCTGCTCATCCCTCAGGAAGAAGGAAGCTATTTGCAGGAAACTATACGCAATTAGAGACAATCAGATTAGGAGAATTAAGCCAGCCTCAGAAAGACAAATATGTTTCCTACGGTTTACGGTTCCTAGATTTTATATAGATACAAAAAAATGATAACATGTGTATACACACAGCACACATATGCATGCACATGCACACATGACATGGAAGAACAAGCAAAGCTGATGACTAAGGGAATTAAGTGTACTGTACAGAAGGGGTCAAGGTCAAGAAAAGAGAGAGGGGGAAGCATGGAGGGAATATGTTCAACGTAAAATATAGACTTGTACCAAAGTGTAAAAAGTAAATATTTTAAGGTGGTTTTAGAAGGCAAGCCCCAACACACAATAACTTTGACAATTTTTTACTATACTGAGCTCACTCAAAGAGGGAGAAATCAAAGTCCAAAGAAATAAAATTGCTTGACATGACCACAGGAGGACAGTCACAGATCTGGAGCTGGACAGATGCGCCATGGAAGAGAAGCAGATTTGCTGCCATGTACCTTGTGGCTTACTCCTCCTTCAACTGGCAGAATCCGTGTGCATTGAGGTTTCATAATATCATTATTTAGATCCTCAATGTTTCAATTCTTACAATGTAATCAGGCAATAACTACTGAAGACTTAAAATATGGAAGTCTAAGGAAGCCTCCTGTAAAAAAAAAAAAGTCATAACAATTGGGGGAAACAAGCATGTGAACCTGAACAGCTGTCTTCAGTCTCCCATCACATAAGGATCAAAAAGGACAAACTAAGAGAAGTTCTTTGAGATTTTCCTACTTCATGGGACAAAAGCCTGGATTCTTTAAGTTTATCTAAAGCAAGTTCTCTTGAGAAAATCACTGTAAGGTTCTCATTCGCCCATAGTCTAGAAGTCCCTATGTTTCTCAGGGCTTCTATATGCCCAGCATTACAGCTAAGATCCACTCATCCCCAACATTACTCATTCATTATTTTAGCAATGAATAATTATTATTTTTACTCCATATATTCTCCCATAATGCTTCACCAGGGGATTCTTCTCTTCCCTGTTTGACAGATATGAAATGAAAGCGTCAGAGAGACAGATATTAGAGTGACACCAGGCAGGCTCAGGACTGAAACTTGGATCTTGATAGAGTCAAAGCTCATGATGCTTTTTTACCAAGTCAGATTTCAGGGGCCATGTGGTGGCAGTGGGCGGGGTGGTGGTATGTGCGCATGCCCAAAAGTTCCATGCATGCGCAGAAGGGTGAGGGCATGCACACGGGTACAGCATACATTTGGAAAAACAGTAGGCTAAAATTAAATTTACAGAAAAAAATCACATATTGTCAGTAAAGACTCTGAAGCATCTAATTACCAAGATGTCCCTCTGGCCCACTAAGCAAGCCGCTAGATCTGACCAGTGTGAATAGTATAGTTTAAATAACTGTATTTTTTTTTATATCAGTGAAAGCTATCATTGCAAGAATAGAAAGAATGGCCGTGGGTTTGTGGGCTCGCACAGATGCCTGAAAACTCAGTCATTTTACTGCCTTGATATGATGGTTCATTGTGAGTGTCCTTAGAACTCACAGAAATGCTGAGATGTGCGGAGACTCTTGTAGGGATGTTCACAGCTCTCTCTTACACCCAGATGGCTCCTTTAAGGACAAGCCCATTAAAACTGTCTAGCTTGCCAGAGCTAGATAATTTTGTAAAGAAGTATTTAAAGGTTTAGCGTTTTACACAGCCAATCACCTCAAGTACACTAGGACAGTCAGTAAGAAGCTTAAACACACTCTTGAGGAGACAAAGAGAGACATCACCAGACAAGTGCATGGAACTTCTGCCCCTTGACTCTCTCACTTCAAGACTTTTATCAGAGCCATTTAAACAGAGTAAAATTTTTAATTAAATAGGGTACCACTTTATGGATTGAAATTGGAAGGATGGATTTTGTTTTTTTTTCTTGGCTGGTCTCTGAAACGATTATCTTCTAGCAAAGCATGCTGGGAAAAGATTTCACCATTTGTGAGGAGATGGCAATTTTGGCAACAGAAATCTCTGGGCCTCTTGGGGGATCAAGGGGAGGGACTGGGTGGGACTGGGAGAGAGTGGAGCGCTGGTATGCAGGGGTAGCGATGAAAACCCCCGATCCTGAATTGCTGAGCAGAGTCAGGGACAGGATGGAAGAGAAACGCACATCCAGCTGCCTGCTTTCCCTGGAAGCCCCGAAGGATGAAGCAAAGCTGTGAATACTCCCAAATCACTGAGTCAAAGACTTTAAGCACAGTTCTTCAGAACTTAAGAGCAGATTTAATAATAGGAGAATTTCTCTTATACCGCATGTAAAGATATATTCATGTGCCCTTTCCCATGCTTAAAAAATGCCCAGCCAGTGCTGATTAATTATCAGTGCAAACCTGGCCCACTGCCAATCTTCTCCAAGATGATTCCGTAGCCAGGTGGATGAAATTTCAGCTCAAGTAAACCCTTCCTTGCAATCTAAGATGAGGATTAAGAACTCATCATAGCTTAACCTAACGGCCCAGAGACGAGGTGTAGGCTCTTATCCTATTTGATTCCATTGATAACGAAAATCCATATGACTATTTTAAGATAATTTTTAAAAATGGTGAGAAAAATTAAACATTTCCATGAGAAAGTTTTTAAAAAGTAAGTTTCATGGTTTCCATATATATATATATATGCAATATATACAGTTTGCAGTTAAAAATAAGAGGAGGATCATGTATGTGTCTGATAAATGCTGTGTACTTACTATGTGCTAGGTATGAGTTCTCATGTGTCTAGGTGGACAGAGAAGTACATCACAATGAGAATGTGATGGATTAACAGCGATGAAGGATATAAAATAAATATAGATTTTCAGCTACCGAGAAGAAAGTACTCAGCCTCAGTAATGGGGGTCTGGTATGGGAGTGGTTCTCAGCCCTCCTAATGCTGTGGCCCTTTAATACAGTTTGTCATGTTGTGGTGACCCCCGACCATAACATTATTTTCATTGCTGTATATTCATAACTGTAATTTTGCTTCTGTTATGAATCGGAATGTAAATCTGTGTATTTCTTGCTATTTTTAGGTGACCTTTATGAAAGGGTCATTGCACCCCAGCACAATCCACAGGTTTAAAACGGCTGTGGTCTATAAGCTCAGGGGGGTGAGAGAAAGTGGGCTGTGCTTAACACCCTATCAACTCTAAGTTATGGCTGGGCCTAACTTATGAATGGGAGGAAGATGGGAGCCAGCCAGAAAGTGCTTAAAACCACGTGTCCCTGCACAACCTGACAAGAGCAGAATGACAGCATAGGTTCTGTGCTTTCAACAGGCGACTGCAGATGGCCATCAGCCAGATGAGATGGATGTGTCAGGCCAAACAGGAGGGAAGCCAGCAATCCAAACAGTATAGACATCTACCCTCGTTTACCTACTTAGCAGGAAGGTCATGCCACCTTTCTACTGGGGCCAAATGAAGGGTGAGTTATGGGGCTCCCTTAGGCTGAGGGGCAACTGTGAGGTGTGGGGCTCCCCCCTCTGGAGGGTCCCTGCTACTGGATCTTCAAGGACACTGCAGCATGGCAGGCAAGGCCTTGTTAAGGATTGCTGGAAGTAAGGCCAGACCTGCTGGAGGACCTTTGGCTCTGTGGACCACATTTAACTGGACAGCACAGCTTCAGAAGCATGACAAGGAGCGAGTGTGTCTATCTGTTCCTCTGCCTGCTTTGCAGTTGACTCTGCAGAGAGAGAAGGACAGGATTAAATCAGCCCTCCCAAAGATTACCCAGCCAGGATCAGGTCACACCAAACACAGTAGGAGTGGGAAAGAGCAAGAAGGTTCCAGAGATGAGGAGTGAAGGGTCCCCAGGATCTTTTATCATCAGGAATCAATAGTTTTCAAAGCCACCACAAACAAAACAACTAAACATTATGGACAATGAAAACAGGAAACCTGTGGTATTACCACTCTCATTTCCAAATTCTTCATATTTCTAGTGCGTTTATTATTAACATAATACTTCATATTGCTAGGGCATTTATTATTAACATAAACTTTCCTGTGTGGAAAATCTTGATTGCAGCCTTCCTCTACTCCAGTATAGTTTAATCTCTCTGATGAAAAATAATTGCCTTGAAGGGGGAGGGGTGCTGTGTTTGGACACCTTTAATCAGCGCATCACCTGATAGGACATTTATTAAGGATAAAACATTTCTTTTATCCCAATAGCTGCCTCAGCACTTGTTAAGATGAGGATGGGGGAGGGGCGTGAAAGCCTTTATCATTTCCTGATCTTGCTAGCAAATTGCCAATTTATGCACAGAATATTACAAATACTACTGAATTATTTGAGCCTGGAATTAATTTAGAGAATCTGCCCCTTCTTTGAGTGCCCAGGGATTTGGCTTATCTTTATTTGCCGAAGGAACCATGTCACTGAAAGCAGTCCCGGGATTATTGCAAGTGAATGAATAATGAAATTGCCTAGATTTCTAAATGGTTTCCAAAGTCCAATGACTACCCCAGTGTGCACTGGCAGGCTAGCTCATCAGAAGGCGCACACCGTGGCTGAAGCCCCCAAAGCTCGGCACAGGAGCTTCTGCACTGAGTAATTAAAGTGAGTGAGAAAAACCCAGTGTCACCTGGGGTTACAGGCTGCCGCTTTGGAAAATGGAGGAGAGATACTTCATCCTGTAGACAGCATCGTTAGGGCAACACGCACAAGATAATCAATCACCAAAAGCAGCTATTTTTTTTGAAATAATTCTTTACTTGCATGAAACCCTTTAATCATATCAGAAACCATTGGTCATGCCAGACACAAGCATATACCAAGCAAGACTGTAGACCTTCTGGCTTTAAGAGGTGGGGAAATTCAAACTGATAGAGCTGGAATTCAAATGGATGCACTTTTTACATGAAGTTTGCTACGTACCATGGGTAGCCATTTAAAAATATTTCACTCATCTGTGCTAATCAACTATGTAACCAAACACCACCTTAGTTTTTGCTAAGCTAAGGGTGTTTTCCATGGAAAACTTGAAAAATATAAATGCAAGAATGAAAAGAAAATAGATGCTTAATCTGCATAATCAGAGGTGGACATTTAATATTCAGAATTATTTTCTCAAGTAATAAATTTTTCTACACTCACCATGAGTTTTTTCCACTCATCTAAGTATTTTGCCAATTCCTTGGTCGTTAGTATGCACATGTGTATGTACATATATGTATAGACATATATGTAAACACAATTTTCTGGTGTTTAATCCATGCCATAATATAAAATGTAAGATACTAGGGTAAACTAATGCTCAGAACAGAGACTGGCAAGTGGTCAATAAATACCTCATGAATATCCATTCACGTCAAATAAACAAACCAATGGCTAAATGCTCTTCCTCCCTCAAACAGTCAAATGAGAACCTATTGTTCTTCCAAAATCCAGTGTATGGAACCTGCTGCCCATCATAATTTCTGAGACTTAGGCGATTGAGTCAAACCTAGGTATAGTATCGTGCTCGTTAGAAGTTTGTCAACATAACACAAACTAGGGTCCTCTGAGAAGAGGACCCTTAACTGAGGGATTGTCTCCATCAGACTGCATGTGGGGCCTGTTCTTGATGGACGGTTGATACGAGAAGACCCAGCCCATATTGGCGATGCCACCACTGAGCATGCAGCACTCGGCCATATAAGAAAGCAGGTTGAGCAAGCCATTGGGGAGCAAGCCAACAGGCAGCTATTTCTCAAGTTCCTGCCTCTGACCCTGCTTGAGTTCCTGTCCTGACTTCCCACGATGATAGACTGTGATAGGCACATGTCCACCAGATAAACCCTTTCCTCCTCAAGTTGCTTTTGGCCATGGTGTTTATTACAGCAATAGAAAGGACATTAGGATAGAAATTACGTTAACTCTGTTTTTGGACACTTAGCCTTCTGGGTCCACTGAAAACATTTGGCAAAAAAGGTTGTGGTGACTGTAATGAGCATGTGCAGACTTTTCTCCTTGTCATTGCCCTCAAAACAACATATTAAAAACTTTGAGCAGGAGCTAATTGCAAAGTATTTGCATTATATTAGATATGACAAAGATTATGTCAAGTACACGGGGAAAATATGTGTAAGATCTATGCATATGCTGCACCATTTTATGAAAGGGATTGTAGCAGCCAGAAGACTGTCTTCTGTGAAACCCAAGCAACGCATCTGTTTCCAGGGTGACAGTTAATATACAGGTCTTTTATTATTATTTGAAATAAATCAAAACAAATCTTTAAAAGTAGCCGAGTATCTTTCATGTCTACCAGTGTGAGCTCTGCATACTCACAAGCCCCATGTAGAACATCCCTGATAATTCTGTTGAACTGCCATCTCAAGGCATTCAGATAAAGAGCTGTAAATATCTTCTGATTAAATATTAACCTTAAGATATGAAATGACTGTTCAGAGGTTGCGACTGACTGACTTGCAGTAATATGCCACTTACGAAATGTATATCTAAAATCAGCAGTGAAGTGAAACCAACATCATTAATAGCACGCCAATCAGGGAGTTTCTATATGCATTATCTTTCCCAGTGTGTTATTATCAACATGCCCCTCCATGTGCTAGACAGTACAACTACCTGGCATTATCCTCTATTGCTTTAAAGGCAATTTTATGTTTCACATCCAGATTAATGGTTAATCTCTAAAGTCTTATTGTGCTTAATTAACTTTCCTTCCCACATCCTCCCTTCTCTCTGCACATCCTTTCCTGAAATGATGCTCAAAAGCTTGACGTATCATCAGAGATCACAAAAGTCTTTCAACTGTGGATGCGGATTATACTAAAGGCAGGATCTGGAAGACAGATGCTCAGATGTAAGAGGAAAGAGACTCTGAGAGTTCCTCAAAAGCCATCCTTAAGGTCTGGTCAAGGGCACAAAACTTAAGGACAGCTCTACCTCCTACCTTCCACACCCACTTCTATGGTCACTGTGACCCACATACACTTATCAAAGCCTTTTTAGTGCCACCGCCAGCACCACATTCTCACACGGAGGGTCGCTGGGGACACCTGTAGCCACAGCTCTTACACACTTAGACCTGGATTTTTAGAGTCTCACCTCACATCCACTTGCCTTGGTCTTCAGGTTCAAGCCCTTGAATGGGGTGGACAGTTCTGTATATTCTTTCCTTCTCCATCAAAATATGAGTCTGCCACTCAGTCTACCTGTTCCTTGGCATGAGATAAGACCTAGCATCCTTCGAGAGTTCCTTGCCCTTCAAGGCCCTCCTGCTGATTTCTTAGCAAGCTGCCTCTAGTTTACACAGCAATCACCAGTAGCCACTGACAGTTTTCTTGCCACCCTGGTCCTTGGAACAGTTCTGGTTCTGCAAGGCTAGTATCATGGGCTACAAAATAGTAGGGCTCAGTAGTCAAGTGGCTTTAAAGACTAGGAATGTAAACCCAGACATTTTCTTTGTTTCTTTACCAACAACCAAACTTGGGGATCTGGTATCTCCATAATACTTTCCCCATTCACACTCTGCTTTCCTGTTAAAATATTACCCATTTCTCTGACAGAGTCACCAGTTTCGTGGATGCTTTTCCAAGCACCTACACCTTCATTTGGTCAGGAAACAGGTGTAGGCTCCTATCTAGTATCCACAGTCCTCCCTCTTATAAACAGACAGTCTGATTCCTTCATGGCTCCCAGGTCCCCCCAGAATGCTCAATTCAGCTCGCACAATGTGCTCCAGCTGGAGTTCTGAGAGTTGACTACATGCTGCCTGATCAAAAGAAAGTCTAGCATCTCTTCCACGTATCCATGGTGAGTAAGTGACAAATACTACATTTACAGCATCTCAGGAACCTTTATCAGTCCTGTTAGCATCCCGTGTTAGAGATGCAGAAACTATGACGGAAGTAGGTGCAAGGTTCTACTAGAGCGAGCATCCACATTTGGACTTAATCCAGATGTCTGTATATGGGTCATGTTCCTTTCCTACCTGTGGTCATTACAGTTTACTGTAGTCTCTCACGGTTCATGATGCCAGAAGACTGAAATCATTTCTTTGGGTAGAAATAAAGTATCAAGAGGGCTTTCTTCCCACTGGAGGCTCCAGTAGATATCTGGTCCAGATGGCTGCAAGTCTTCCTTGACCATTTTTCAGCCTGAATACTCACTATGTGCCCAGGACCCTCCTTATCCTACTGACAATCCTCTTGGGGACATTCCCTACCCCACCCACAATCCTCTTAGGGAGCCACCCTACCCCACTACCCTCCGAGAGACCCCAGCCCTCCACCCTCCAAGGGACTCTTTTAACCCCTCCACCCTCCCAGGGAACTGTCCCATCCCACCATCCTCCCAGGCAGCCTCCCCACTCCACCCCACTATAGCCTTCCATGATCCCACCATGTTCTCAAGGACCCTGTCCCACCTCACCACACCTTCCCAAGGATCCTCCCACCCCACCTCCTCCCTGGACCCCACCTCCTCCCTGGGAGCTCTCCAACTGTGCCACCCTACTGGAGACCCTCTCCATGCCACTCTCCCTCCAGGGATGTCCCCTACTCTGTCCTCCTCCAAAACCCTCCTCACTCTGCTCATTTCCTGTCTCAGGCTGAGAGCAGACATGCCCTGGCTCCTGCGTTCCTCCAGGAATCACATATGGGCAGGCTGTTCTCTATAGACTCCTTCTCCTCTGCCTCCCCCACCACCCTGAGCTGTTTGTCCTTCTCTTCAACACTGACATGAAGATTTCAATGAGCTTTGCTCGCAAATGGCTTTCCTCATCCACAAACTGTGTTACTTTCTCCCCTTGTAATTATTCTACATTTTTGTACTTTGAACTACATTTACCATCTGCTAGCCCAATTACGCAAATGATCCCAATCCTTTTGAATCTGGTTAAATTGTTCGACAGGATTTGCTCAACAACCCCCCCCCCCTTGTAAAATCATCTGCGAACCTGGATTTGACACGGGGGCTGGGGGTCATAAACAGACAGAGTGGAGGGGGAGGTCTCGTGTGTGGAAGATGTCAGGGGGAGGATGTGAGCACAGGCCCTGCAGGGGACTGAGGTCTGTGGTTTCTAGTCCCAGGAGCCTGGGAGTTAACAGTGTCAATCCAAATGTGCAGGTTCAGCACCTTTGATGTCTCATTTTCTCATGCAACAAAAAAGATGGATTCTGCCTTCTTGCCTCCTTGGAAGATTTTTGTGAGGATTAACGAGATGGGTTTGATTAAGCACCTTGGAGAGACCCACTGCACAGATCATTGCATCTGGACGATGTTACCCCATTGGCTGCTGTGAAACAGAGAGAGTAAAGCGCCCTATGCAGGGCCCACAGTCTACCTTTTGATCCTTCCCTTGCACGGATGGGGTCTTCTTTACCCCCAGGCCACTACTGGACCTCTTTGGATTCAGTGAACAGTCAGCCAGCTCTAGCAAGTGCCAGTTGGGGAATAAGAAGAGAGGCACAGCTTCCCTGGACTCTGAGGCCACACAGCTTAGAGGGGAGGCAGAGCAGAGGGGAAGGAAGTGGAAAGTCTAGAATGCAGGGAGGGAGGAGGAAGATGCTGCAGGGGAAAGGTTTTATTTATGGGTGTTCATGGAGGATGCACATATGTACCTAGGTGTACCTACACATGTATGTAGCAAATATGGGAAGGTCAGGGAGTAACGTTCAATGCCATTCTTCAGGGACTGGCCACCTTTTTTTGAGAGTGTCTCACTGACCTGGTGCTTATAAAATAATATAGGCTGTCTGGCCAACAAGACCCAAAGACTTGCCTGGCTCCACGCCTAACACTGGCATTATAAATAACACTGTTTTTGCTTGCTTGTTTGTTGTTTGGTTTTGTCCTTTGTTTGCTTTAGGTTCTAAGGATTGATCTCATGCCCTTGTACCTGCAAGGCAAGCACTTGACCAACACAGCCTTTTCTCCAGGCCCTAGCACATTGCTTTTTTGAGTCAATGAAATTACTGAACAGACATGTACCAGTGTCGAGTCCACAAAACACACTTGATATGAGTGACATTTATGACTAAGATTGTAACCCAGCCAATGTATCCATACACACCAGTCAACAAACTTGGGAGCCCTGTTCTACTCCAGGCTTTGTCTAAAACAAGTCAGACTGGAGTTAAGTTTTCATAACTTGAAATGAACTTCTTTAGAGTCTGACACATTTTCTCAGCCAGGCCTTTGGAGTCCCCCTATCCACCCAAAGACTAAATAGCATTTGTTTCATGAAATGCTGTGAGACCTACTGAGTCTTTTCTCCCTGTGTACTCTGACCCTGCCTCCACCACAGGGATTGCCTCTTCAACAGTTCCATAGTTTACAGAAGTAACAAGAGCAGTGATTACCTCAGTTCTCTCAATTCTTGCAGAGGGAAAGACACCATGATGAAGAGATCAGCAAGGGTGCAGGTCCCCTTGCATCCATACCATTGGGAACCAGGGCTCTGCTCTGACCAAATTGCCACAGAATGGACAACAATCCATACCACTGCCAGTAAATCAAACCTTGACTACAGCTGAAACCCACCAGCCAGGGCTGCCTTCACTTGCATGTCTGAAATTGTATGACATCAAGTTGTATGCACCATGATGCACACTTACCACAGTGACCACACTGCTCTATAATGGAAACCTGCATGGCTTAGAGTCTTGTGTGATGCCATGCCAGCGTGCTCTTCCTCACATTAACTAAGTGAACCTGTGTTTTCTTCTACTCTGGTATGAGGGATGAATTCATTCACCAACCCACCAAATCCTCCGACACAGTTCCCCACGGACTGAGTGTGAACTCCACAGAGATGGTGACTATGTCCATTTTGATGCAGCTCAAGAACCAAGAACTTTTCATTTGAGTGTCTAGAGAGAGAGAGAGAGAGAGAGAGAAAAGCTTGCTTCCACAGAGGAAGCTATAACAAAGAGACACCAACAAAAAGCACCTTTTTCAGAGTGCTGCACACATAAGGACTCAAGTCACTGTTGACTAGGAATGAATGAAGTGTAAGAGATGTCATGAAAAGCACAGTGACCACAGACAAATCACTACCACTGAAGTACTGTCAAGGGCCTAGCTGCAATGCAACAATCACCATACAAATGTCATTCACTAAGTAAGCATTCAAAAATACTTTCCCAAGTTGCATAAGGCATGAAAATGCTACCATTGCTATGATGTACCTAAGGACAGAGACAATGATGTTTACTCATTCTTCATGCTCAGCTGTGGGACTGAAAATAAAAGAGGCTGAGTCATCAGCCCCACAGAGAGCATGCTTGTTGGCTGAGAGAGAGTTTGGAGGAAATGGGGGTCCAATGAGAACTTCTAGCCAAGTAGTTGGGGAAGCAACAATGTCAAACACATGGGACCACAAGGGGAGAAAAAAAATGACCTAGAGGGCATTGGTATTCCAGTAAGGCAGCTGACGCTCAGGCAGAGGAAACTTACAGGAAGTTGTAAAACCCACCACTGAAGCAGGTCTGTTGGGCTGGAATCACATCACCAACCATAAGGTGATGCAAAAAGAAGGCCTGCTTGTCACAGAGACGCTATTACCAACCTTAAGAGCCCTGAGTGACACTCTGAGTGGGAACCTCAGGAGCCATGGCCCCTGCCTCTGCCCTAGGCATCTCCCCTAGAGCCACCCACAAAGATAAAAATAGATTACCAAGCCCACAGGTTGGTGCAAATCTGTAGCCCAGCCACCATGAAGGACTGCATTGCTAATCAGCTGGCAAGAGACCCCCTAGGAATCTTTTGCTCTTTCTTCCCCCACCCCCATGGGGTCAGTGGTTTTAGTCACTCATCCTTTCAGCTCCCAACCAGAGCTCTTTTTAGGAGATTCATTTGCATGTGGAAGAGACTCATTTGCATCCAGTCTCCCTGCTGGGCTGGACTTCCCTTTGTAAGGTATTGACACAAGGCTTCATCTAGGGGAATGCAGAGCTCTTTTGCTGATGAAGTAGCCTCCAACACATCACCCTCCAGTCTCTGCCCCCATCCAGATTTTACAAGGAAAGACTCTTGGGACATCTGAAATCCTGGAAATAGGGCTTCCAAGCCCAAAGACTGACAAGCGATGACAACTTTCCATATGCCATCTCACAGTCAGCAGACTTGAGTCAAGAGCAGTAAGGCAGGCAGAAGAACTCCTGAGCTCGCCTGGTGCGCCAGGCATAAGGTGGGCTCCTATAAGCTTTCTCCCCCAAGTAGCTAATGGACTAAGTGGCTAAGAGCATCATATGAGTGTCTCCTAAGATCAAAGTAACTCCTCCAAGTCTACATTCCATCATCTGCCAAGTAAGATTTTCAGTCACTTAGACTTCATCAACTTTCCCTAGTCAAAGCTTCTTCTCCACAGCAGTAGTAATGGTTTCCATGGCAGTGGTAACAGGGCTAACGGGATAGTAGAAGCACCATCTCCCCGCCCCCCCGGGGGGGAAGGTTACAGTCACACCAGCAGAAGTGATGAAATGCATCTAGATATCTAAGCCCTCTTGAGTCAGCGAGAAGCTGGGAGAAAAGCTCAATGTCAGGGTGAAGAGGCTGGAAAGGCTTCCGTTGTGCTGGAATGCCACAAAAAAAGCCCGAGAATGGCCAGTGGGCTGGATGCCACTGACAGACAGAGAGCCAGCTTTTAGGCTGGGCATTTTCATTGCATTGGCACTATCATCTGTCAAATTCTGGCAATGATTTTCAAATGAAGAAATCAGGACGCTAATTCAGTTGGATGACTTACTCAAGGTCACATTTGATGGTGAAGTCTGGATTCGAATTCAAGTGTGCACCTTGCCAAATGGGAGCCAGCATAGACATAATGAGAACAGGAAGCAGAAACTGGCCTGGTATTTTAGGACAGGGACCTCAAGAAACAGCAGTTCTGGTTTTCGTTCTTGGCCAGAAGCCATAAACCCTTGGTTCTATTAGGGATCCTGTTCTTGCCAGTGATGAAGTTTCAGGGTCTGGTCTCCTATTGACTTTCTTCTGGTTTGCTTTCACAGAACATTAAAATGACCCCCACTATTTGGAAGCTGTACATGTGGGTGCGGCCAAAACTGAAAGGCATCTGGACATTATAGATGGGCCACCTGGGTTGACCTACCAACCACCCCATGCAAATCTCTTCCAAGTTTCTGCTGTGAGTCCTACACAAAGTCTCTAGATGGACACTTCTGTGGTACCTGCCCCATCTCTGGGAGCACCCCAGCTCTAGGGAGCTCTGCTTGCTTGCTCTCTCTCAAGCTCCTACTTACAAACTCCTGATAAAACGTGTGGAAACCAACTGCTCCATGGTCCATGAACTTCACCCTTTGAATATATGAGAAATGGACCTTGAGGCACTGACTCAGGAATAACTTTGCCACCCTAACTCTGGGGGTAACCCAAGTAAGGCAAGAAAGCCTCCCTCCTTTGAAGAACCCTCACTGCCCCCTCATTTCAAAGGGACAGGAAAAAAAATGGCAATATGAAAAAAGAGAGAAGCTGTTTACCCAGGGAAAGCCTCACTCCATCAGGGAAAAAAAGGACTCCAGCAAAATTCACAACTATTTAAGGCTTTTCTCTCTTCCCAGCCCTAAGCCTGCAATTTACTGGGAATCTCACCAAAGACCCCACTTAGAAGGAAAGAACACTTAGTAATCCCCTTGTTCAAACCCAGGGACTCTTGGTGCCACCTTATCAGATCAAGAGTCTACCCAGGGCATCTCTGAAACTACACTATAACCTCACTTCTCAGAAGGGAGAAAAAGAAAATGACAGAAGAGGGTCTCTCACAGCCTTTTGGGATATAACTTGAGAACCACCAAAACAGTATGCATGGCTGATGCTGAGACAACCTTATTTTGTGCTAGGACAAATGTAGGGCTGATGTTAAGATATGATTTATTGTGACTCACCCTTAAGGAACCTAAACCAACACTTGGGTATGTATGTCTCACTCTGAGTTTTGGTACCCCTGCCCATAAGACTGACTGCATCTATTTTCTCAGGCATCCTTTTATTCCCTGTCAATCCCTTTCTTAAAATGCTTAACAGAATCCCCAGACCTGCTTCAGGAACCCCCATTTGGCTATAATCCAGGTCTCTGCAAGACTCGGGAAATTCTTCAGGATGCTGAGGGTGACACTATGCCCCTGTGTTTCTGTCCACACACTGCTGATAAATATGTATCTGGCCTACAGCACACCAGCTAATTGTAGATAGCAGGAAGCAGACTCCCAAGAGAGCCTGCACCCTTTCAGACTGTAGCCTGAAAGAAAAACTCCTATGCTCCCATGCTCTTATGTGTATGTGTGTGTGTTGTGCGAGGATTGTCTGTATGCATATATGTGTACATATATAACTTCTGCATATGTTATGTTGTATTTGGTATTATACCTTCCCTTCCCAAGCCTACTAAACATTGAGAAAAAAATTCCAGTTTTTGTTTCTATACTTCATGCTATCTGCAATTCCCATTATAGTGCCTAAAACAGAATGGACTTGACACACTAAATATTTATTGTTTTTTTTCTTTCGTTTATCAATCTGTCTCAAGTGAAATGATTCTAGGCCCATGAAGACTTTCTGAAACCAAAGACAAAAACTCCCTGTGTGTGTAATCTTGAACTCTTCAATGGAGGGCAGGCAGAAAACATAATAAGGGAAACCTGTGCCTCCTGAGCAGCGCATGGGTGAAAGGATGGAGCGTGACTCTATGACCCGCCTCTGCCCAAAGATCTGATGATGGCCATAGTTTCCAATATGAGTTACACAGTGGCACTGAAATTTCCCTACGCATACCCCTGGAATTGCCTGCCCTTGCTATTTCAACTTGAAGAGAATGCAATTATGAAATCATCTTCCCCATTTTGTAGAAGGGGAAAACTGAGGGGCACAGGCGTCAGGTACTTTAAACAAGATTGAGTTCTTGGAGGAAGGACAAGGGTGGGTTCATGGACATCCCTGTCCCTAGTCTCCTCTTTCTGGGCATCCATTCTCAAGGGCTACATCTCCACTAGCCTAGGCAGAGAAAGCTTAGCTTTAGTTTGCCCATTCTCTCTGAGGCCTGGGTCTTAGCATGCTTTCTTCTGATCACCTACTTGGTGCCTATAGAAAGAGCTCAGCTGTCACTATCAACAAGTCACATCAGTAACAGAAAGTCAAAGGCTAACCTATGTGTACTTCCTCTTCCTGTTGCCAAGGACTTTTCGTCTAAGCCAGTTTGCTTCTCAGAACAACCCTTAGAACATGAAACTCATAACATCAACTTCATTTTGCGGCCGGGGAGAGAGCCGAGGGAGACAGGAGGAGAATGGCCAGAGGTCATGGAAACAGTTAATGGCAAGGCTAGTAAGAGGGTACTGGAGGAAACCAGTGGGTTTCCTTCTCCTGTGAGCCACTCTGGAGGCCTCCAGGGACCATGTAAGTGCTCCAAAGGACTCATTCTCGGCCTCTTATACCCTCTAGTCTCCTGTGAGTCAGCACAGCCAATACAGCTCTGATTTTTCATGCGCCGGGGTTGTGCAGGATGTGCATTCTTGTATGAAAGCCTGTAAAATCTATTTATGGACCTAATTGTCAGTTCTTCTGAGTGACAGGCATACAGTGCTTTGACTACTCAACCCAATGTGTCTGTTTCTGACATTTTAAATAGAACACTCACTTTCTCCACTCCATGTTCTTCTAGGAAGTCATTTGAGATAGCAGGTATTTTTTATAATCATATATCTTTAATTATATCTACACAACTGTCAAGGATTAATGATTTCCTCAATCTGGCTCATCTTACAAGAGAATTCGGAACTCAGGAAGCACAAGAATCCTGAGATGGGTGCTGTCAGTAACAAAGACACTCCTGGGCAAGGTGGTTTGGCTTTAGTCAAGTTTGAGTTCTCATTGTAGATTAATTTCACATGACATTTCTATGAATTATTGAAAACACAGTACTCTTGCGAATGGTAAACATAACTAGATCAATACATGCAAACCAATCAGAAAGCATGTGACAGCCAGTAAGCGAGCTGCTGTGTAAACTAGTCTCCAGTACCTGGAGAAATCGGCAACAATAGGTCCTGCGTGGTATGTGCATACTTTGACCCCCAAAGCAAATGTTACCTTCTTGTGTAAACAGGACTCAATCCGGGAGTGACAGGGTCAGCGAAGATTTCAGAAAGAATTCATCTACTGCTCTTGCTTGGTGCCACAATTCCCACTGCAGTAAAAACTCATGGAAAGACAACTGTAGAGTATCATGTATAAGGAAGCCCGGGGGCACTGGCTGAGGCAGAGGCCATGGACCCAAGCTTCTCCCAATAAATACAGAGGGAATAAAAAGAAAAGAGTAAAAAGTTGCAAAGAGTTGAAGAAAGACATGGTGTGGTGCCTGCACGCTGTCACGGGAGGAGGGGATCCGAGTCCTTACCTAATAGGCACGTGTTGTGGGTAGATGAATTTCTCTTTCATCCCCAGTGAGATGGAATTCATATTTACCCTTGTGAGCGTGGCATTAGATCTGGCTTTGTTTCTTATGGCTGTCTCATGCCTCTCTGCTCCACATCCAGAAACATGCGTTTCAACATTCCCAGTTCCCACCCATGCCGTGAAACACTTGATTCCTAACCTCACAATACTTGGGGCTTCTCAGGAGATATGAGGTACACCTCCCCATTGTGGCCATGGGGTCTCCTGAGCTAGTCCCCACACCGTTTCCTTGGAAGCCTTCACCAATAACCCAGCTGAATTTGGAAATCCCCAGATCTCTGGGGG
>LOEQ01000599.1:228627-258156 GCA_001685075.1 Bramus lutescens | reverse complement strand
TCACAAAGGTGTTGATCGCATTGGACTAGAACGGCTGTGTGGCCTCTCCCCATATTTTATACCTTGCAGGACGCAGCTAAGTAATGTGTCCCTGTCAGGACATTTGCTAGGACAAGCAAAAGCGAAGAGATGGAAACAATCAACGGCAGGTGCTGTGAATCCACACTTTGTAAACTGTAATAGAAGTCGCCATTCGATGAGTGGCCCCTGTCCAGAGGCCCAGGGCCTTCTCCTAATTGTCAACCTCCACAAGATCACAAAATAGCCACAGATTGAGAAAATTATGGCTCAGATGTCCAGTAACCCAGTCTGGTGTCGATGACCGACATTATTAGCTCCTTGGAGAATGTGATGAGTTAAGTAATGGCCCTAGAAGGATATTGGAGATCCACACTTGGAAGAAAAACAAAACTGTCTAAAATAAGGATCTTCAGATCCTTCTTTATTACTCAGCAGGCCTGAACTCCAAAGGCAAGTAGGCCCTAAGAGACACAAAGGTGAAGACTACTTAAAGACAGTTGAAAGCCAGGGAGGGTCAGTAATCACCATAGGCTGAGGAAGACAAGGACAGGTTCTCCCGAGCTGTCACCTGAAGAGCACTCTTGCCAATACCTTTAAGCCTCCAGATCTGTGTTGTTCTGAGTGAGTAAGCCTATGGCCATTTGTTACACTGGCCTTAGGAAGTGAATACCGAGTTAAGAAGAGTTTTCTCTAAGGCGTCTAGCCATTCAGTAGAAGAGATGAGACTTGGATCAGAATGGCTCTTTTACCCAGTCTTGGGCTTTCTGGATTATGACTTCTCCCAGGGGCAATCACTGGAGTGATACCCTCTAGCACCCTGTCTGTGTCCAAGCTTCTGATACATATATACCTGTGAGTTGTTCATGGCAGCTTCAGGAGACCATGAAACATGGTGCTGGTGAAACTATAGAGCTGAGATGCCCTGTGAGAGCCATACTCTGGGGCATGCATCGTGTAACCAAGAAGAGACCATTAGAAAAAATTAAGCAGATCCAAACCGAAAATCTAAGTGCTGCCTTTTCCACCAGCATCCCAAGCTTCCCATACTGCTGCATGGTAGGGAGTGGGGGTTGGGAAACAATTAAACCTAAGAGTGGGTTTTAACTACCTCCATTCTAACTCCCAGTAGGGTTTATTAAATCATTTATAATTCCACAAAGCTGAAGTAAATATTTAATATTTGATTCCTAATCCATAAATATTTACACACTGGGATTTCTCCATGTTTGACAAGCCCACCAGAGGGTTTGTACTTCTAGCAAGTGTGACTAATGAAACCTTGTGATTCCTGCCCCTAAGCAAGAGCATCTGGCTCCAGGAACCATGGTAGAAGGAACCATCTGTGTTCGCCCAGAGTGGGCCATGATCAGGGACATGGCCGAGAATCCAGCTTTGGGCAGAACCACCCTGGGGAAGAAGGAAAGACAAGGGGAGAGAAAGCAAAGACAGAAAACCTGCTGCAGCTGCTGGGAAAGAGGAGGCAGTGGCAGCCACCCAAGGTGCACCTCCTAGGGGCAACTGTGACATTTCTGATTTGTTAGTTATGGCAATGAACACTTCACGGACATGTCCACTGTGGAAGGTGTTGGTAGAACAGCACCAGGAAACCCAAGCAAGCCTCCTTTGAGGAGTGTTGGGATAAGTCTTTCAACTTAGCCAAAGCATTGTGTCAAGAAGCAGTTTGTTACGTTTCCTCACTTCATTAAGTAGGTGGCATCTAGCTAGGAGGCAAATGGCTTTCTGAATGTAATAAAACAGGTGCCTTCACACCTATACCTACTGTGTGCCATGCCCTCTGCTGGAGTCCACACACCTAGAGTCTAACTCTAAATCCAGATGGGAAGGTGGGGTAGATAGGGGGCTCTGTGGGCCATGGAGCCTCTCCAGAGTTCTGGCTCTTAGACACTGTGGGGCTAGGCTTCAAACACAGAGGATCCATCCAACAAGACCCTGTCAGGCAAAATGAACACTGGCCTGTTAAATATAAAGAGGGAAATTAATGCAGGGAACCTTCACAATGGTGTTGAAGAAGCTGAAAAGCCAGGGAAGAAGGGAATGAGCCAAGGATTAGTGAGAGCAGGAAGCTGCTACTGGCCAGGAGATTAGATGAACAAAAGAAGACTTTGCCCTGACCAGAGCCAAGCCAAGAGATGGGTCTGGGAGATGGCTGGAACACCGCTCTGTCAGGGAAATGACAGAGAAGATTCAGTGGCTGCCAGAGTGAGGAGAGGGAACCAATTTCTCCTTTTGCCCTAACTTAAGTCCTTCACAATGACCTCCCATTGGATGGGAGAATCCCAAGTCTGTCCTCAGAAGAGCACAGAGAACTACTGTCTATAGGCATTTGTTCCCTTGAACTTCCTGCTTTCATCAGTGAATCTGAGAGCAAGGACAACTGGCAGGTATTCCTGGTCTAGTCTACTTCTTGGCCTTCTCTTGCTGCCAGAGGGAGTCGGTCTACTGAAAAGGCATGAAGGCATGACTACTCCCCCCGTTTCCAGGAGGCAGCTATCCCCTGGGTCAGTACCTAAAGAGCCATGGAGCTGACATCACAGTCTGACTCACTCAGAGTGCTGACAGGAGAGTCAGGACCACACCTACTGGGGTGCTCCATTCTTTGAGAGGTTCTACAACGGTGTGCCACTGGTACACTAGGCACACGAACAGCTTCTATTCCACTTCACAATACAGCTGTTGCTCCTTCTGGAACATTCCCTTTAACCTCTCATCCTGAGATGCGCAGTTCTTCCCAACCTGAGGAGGATATGTTCTGTAGACCTGGAGGAGATCAGGGTAAGGAGCAGAGGGCCCGTGGTGAGGGGGGCTGCAGGGACAGCAACTGCAGGGAGAGGATGCTTGCTGCCTGGCAATTGTCTGTAGGTCACCTACAGTGATAGGCTGCAGACAATCATCTTTTGTGACTAGATAAGACCAAAGGATTAAGGTGTTCATTTAATATATATATATATTTGTAATGTGGGCTTGACATTAGGGCATGAGAATCATAAAAGTCAATCTGGAAAGAATAGCCTGCTATGTGAAAGTCAGAAAATATAGCCCAAGGTCCCTCTGAAAACCCAAAGCCTTTTCAGAGAGAAAGGCAGAGGAAAGTGGGGACACGGTGTCTGTCTAGGAAATTCTGTCACAGCCCTTTTTCCTGCACTCAGTCTCTGGTTGCTGGGAGGCCAGAGCCTGGGTCTTACAAGTCTCCCAATAGTGATGGCATCATCTGCCTCTTACTGAGCCCTTAGCCAAATGCTCAAGTGCTCTGAGTAAGAACCTTGTATGTAGACAAAGGGAGTTCCATTTTATTAATAAGAAAATTGAGATGTATCAAACAACTTATTTTTTGGTTATTAATACAAGTTGTTAGAATATGTTCGCTGCATGCTCACAGGTGTCCTGAGCTACATGCATTTAAAGCCATAAAAGGAAGGACCAGAGTCAGAGAGATGAAGGATACCACCCATATTTACTCATCACGTTCAAAAATATAAAAGGGAAGCTCAAGGCTGGGTCCCCTCCTACTAGCACTCTAGAGGCTGCTCATCATTGGTTCACCCCCTCACCCATCAGATACTGACTGACTGGGCATCTCTGACATGCCAGGCCCTGCAGAGGGCACACCTGTGTCTGCACTGAGCATTCCTATTTGTGGCTCTGCAGTACATTGAGCTGCCAGGTGCACCAGGCAGCACATGTGGCCCCAGTGCAGGAGATGAGGCTTCATGCTCCACCCACTGGAATGACATATCTATGCTGTCTCTGCCACTCAGAGCATCTTCTGGATCTGCAGGGTCTGAGGCAGGGTGGGAGGTAGGGGACACAGGGGTGTGTCATTCTCTATGGAGCTTCCAAAGTCTTTTCTCCCAGAATCTTCAGGCCGGACGCCTGAAGGGAGCTAACTGTAAGTCGGTGAAAGGCAAAGTGAAATGCCTCAGCTAGCCATTTTCCAGACAGAGTGAGTCCCACACCATCCGCCTTAGCGCAAAAGATGCTGTCCAAGTGCTGAGTGAGTGAACAGGTGCCAGCTCAGCTCATTAAGTCCCCAAAGTTTTCATCGTTTCTAGGCTAATTTGCATGAACATATTGGGCACCGGACAGCTATTAAGTGGGTAGCTGCCGCAGCTCCTAAAGGAGTTTGGGATCAAAGATGTATCACATGAGTGTCCATGAAAGCCCCTGTGGGAGCTCACTTCTGCTCACACTTTGAAGGGGGGGAAAAAAACAAGTGTTTTTTGGCACGATGATTGCTTCCTACTGCTACCAGGAAGGACTTCTCATTCACTGCCTAGGGAACTCTTCTTCCATCTGGATGGCACTCTGCTCCGTAAACGTTTACTGGGTACTCACTCTGCGGCAGCTTTGGGCTGTACAGGCAGGGTCAGGTCTAGAGGGAGACAGATATAGGACTGAGCACAGCAGACAGAGAGCTAAGGCATAAAGGCTGTCCACTGCTCCGCTAACTAGGCTCCAACTTAGCACTCCGGTGTCACTCACTGATCCCCAGACCACTGTGCCACCCAGCCAGCCTTTAAATGGCTTTCCTTTGGAGTGACAAGGCTGCTTAGAACAAAATTTTCCTCACCCATCCTTCCCTCGTTCCCTTTCCCACCTCTCAAACTTCGCTTTCCCAGAATCTAGGGAGCTGGGACACCTTGCACTGTTTGGCTACTCTAGGAAGGCTTCCTGGCAGAAGCGGTTTCGATCCTGAAATCTCTTGGTTATCTGTGTCTATATAGCTTTTGTGCTACTACTCTGGTACAAAGGTATACAAAATACTTTTCCTTCCCCAGATGAGCCATGGGGTGGTCAAAAGTAGCTATTGCATACTTTATAATCAAACTCTTAAGTGAACCAAAGGCAGTCACTGGTAGAGATAGAATAAAATGTACAGATATTGTCTCTCCTGGATCTAGAATTGGGATCTTCAGCTTAGTCTCGGGTGGGAGCTGCAGTGGAGTCAACAATGCAGCTGTCTGTGAGCACAGGGGCAAAGGCAAGCCTGAATGCAGGCAGGAGAGGACAAATCAGAGTCTGGGAAGACACGAGACCCAGTAGCTCTGTGGAGGATGCTGTAGAGAGGAAGATGCCTTACTTTCTCCAGCAGGGCTCCAGGCCCATCAAAGGGGATGGAGACTTGCAGGTCGCTTCTCTTATAGATAGATGAGTTCTGCACTAAGCACATATGTGGCTCTGGAGAAAGGAGAGTCTGCAGCAGCCTGAGCAGCATGCTGTCCTAGAGAGCTAAGCTGGAATATTCAGGAGGCAGAGGAGGTACATATAGTATCTCCACAAGTCCCACTCTAGCAAGAGCCAGTGATGGTGTGGGCACAATGGCTTGCACACTCGACCCTTACAGACATCATGGTCCCATATCAGTGACTCTACATGGGCTTCATCTTTGTTCATGCCATGTATAGACACACACGTAGATGATGGCCTTGGTTCTCAGTCATCTTTGAGAGGAGGATTTTATAACCTTCATGTCACACCTTAGCAAGCAGAGACAGAGAGAATCTGGTGTTCTTCTGAGTCCCAGTTCTTAAGAAATAAATGATGTGACCAATCACCTGGTGAGCCTGAAGACAGTAACATCATCACTGGGTTGAATTCTGAAGGGAATTTGGCTCATTGTTGGCAATGATTGAGTAGAATATACTTAACAAGGTCTTGTACACCATTCGCAAAGCAGAAGATGCTCATATCATGTGGCTCCCATGGATGCTGGTAGCACAGAAGTTTGGGTTTTGCCTCTAACAGGGACAGAGGTGCAAGAATGACACCGAGGTTTCCTGTTTAGACAATCAGTCGTAAGTTCTTTCTGTACCTCTCTTTTATTCTTCAGCTCTTGTAGACCATGAAAGGTTAAGATGCTCTTGGAATTACTACACTAACTTCCCAAAGTGCGGGTAAACCAATTTCCAATAGTACCATATTTGACACCTATTTGCCCACTTTTGCCTCTGAGGCATATATAGCTTGGGGATGACTATAGTGGTATATTATTTGTGTTTTAATAAATAAAGATGGTCTGAACATGGGAGAGCAAAACAGCCATACTAGTAAGCCACATAGGCCAGGGAGTAGTTGTACACACCTTTAATCCCAGTACCGGGGAGACCTAGGCAGACAGATCTCTGTTAGTTCAAGGTCACCCTGGGCTACACAAGATTGAATCTGTCTAAAAGGGGAATCAGAGTTCATGCAAAGGTAATCCCATTACTTGGGAACACACACCTTTAATCCCAGCACTAGGGAGGTGGAAACAGGAGTGATATGACTGACTAGAGAGAGGAATATAAGGGGGAAGAGAAAGGAAATCAGTGGATTGTGGAGTGTGGGGTGTGGGGTGTGGGGTGTGGGGTGTGCAGTCTTCAGGATTCATGGAGACAGGATCTTGCCCATTTTCAGTCCAAGGTAGAGGTAAGAGCCAGAGGCTGGCTGGTTAAACCCCAATATCAGTCCCTGTGGTTTTATTTTTTGTGTGCTATAGGTGTCTCATAGCAATCCCTAGTATTTGGATATAGCACGAATCCTTTTGTTACATATAGCATGAATCTTTTTGTTGCAATGTGGCCCATAAACATGCATCATTCAGCTCTCCTACCACACAGAAAGAACTAGCTAAAGGCCACAACACCTTCCCTGAGACACCTAATTCCACATCTGCTCTAGTACTGCTGTATTTTCCAAAGAACAGTCCTGGCCACTGATGGAGCAATAGAGGATGGTCAGGCCCTTTCCTGGGAAGCAAGTACTACTCCAGTGAGTTTGGCTCAAAGACACACCAACTGTCCTGCTGAAATTTCCTTCCTACTACACTGCAGGCTCTCAGATGCATCACCCAATCTCTCTCTCTCTCTCCCACATCCTTTCCTTTCTTCCTTTGCTCTCCTTCACCCAGAGCAAACCTGCATTGTGAGCCAGTGACTCCCTCTCGAGTTATTCCCATCAGCCTGAGCAAGGCTACTTAGCTCCTCATGCTTACTTCCTATGTCTGAATGGAATCTCCCCGGTCCTTAGCTGCCTCTTTTTTTGCCTTTGACATTGGAGGCTGCTGAGTAGAAACTGGACAGAAAGGAATCTCTGGTTGCTGCTGTAAGTGGAGAAGTCTGATAACAGATGCACAGATGCAGTGGGATCGCCCTTTAAATGCAGGTCTTCAAGATGCAAACTTTATCCCATTAATTTTCATTTCTAAAGTTCCTGGTGCCACAGGCATTTTCTGAAATGGACCCACCTCTGCAACCCGCTTCAAGGGGATTTCAGAGATGATTTCACCCATCGCAATGGATAATCCTTCAGCTCTGAAATGGAAGATCATAATAATGCTTTGCCAATCTACTCTGATCCCAGAGAAAATGGACCGGTAAATGAAGATGATTTCAAGGTTTAAAGCTGCCTCTCCTAACCCAATCTGCTAAAAATTAAAACCCAGCAAGGCAGAGTGAGAAGACTTTTCAACTTGTCATTTTTATGAAACAGAGAAACCACACAGACTCCAAATCCTCTCCCTGCAAAGGAAACAGGCTGGTGTGGTCAAGAGGCAAAAGCAAAAGCTCTATCCTGTTTGACCTTCAGCTCTCAGTAATTCACTGTTTCCTCCCATGAATTTCAACCCCTTTTATAAAGCAAACACAATGAAGATGGTATCTGAGTTAAGGGGAGAAGCCCATAGAATAGATGTCGGTGCACAATAAACATTCAATAAATATCAAACATGATATGAGTGCCGCATTGTAGTTTTATGAAGAGTAACCAAGACACTGGAAGCCGGCACTTTCCTAGCAGTCACTGGATATTTATTTCTCATGAATCTAAACCATGGCTTTAAAACACTTTCAAATAAAGTGACTAATTTAAGTTTCTTCTTTAAGGCATGACCAAGGGGAAGGAGGAAGCAGAAAGAGGGAACTAACAATTAAGTAAGGTCTGGGCTTGGGTGTTTGTCCATGGGTTCTCCCAACTGAGATCAGTGTTTTGTTTCATTTAAAGCAGTTCTGATATTTCTGCTGTGATACGCATGCAGAGAGAGGGGGAAGGAGGGAGAAGGGGAGAGGGAGGGAGAATATAAAACTATACACCCATAGGCACTGATGGATACCAAGGACAGAAAATTTCCAGTAGACCTGGTCTATAAATTGTCATTTAAATTTGCAATTTAAAAACACTGTCTGACTTTCTGATTTAGCTGACTGTATATGAGGCAAATAATGGAATCCTAATAAGCAATGTTTAAATGACATCTCCAGTCTCCCAGACAGAGAGGGTGAGAGGAGAATTCTAAGAAGAGAAAAATAAATCTACTAAGAATAGGAAAGAAGACCAGAACTAAATAGTTGCAATAATCGCTTGATGACAGATAGCAGGGAAATGTACTTTTGGGTGTTTAAAATTTGAATCCTTAAGAGGCAAAGGATAGGTTATCAGCTAAAACCCCCTAAAGACATTGTAAGGAAACAAAAGCAAGCTCAATTTTTATATTTCATCACATTAAAATAGATGAACCAAAAAAATCAAGGCACCAAGACAGCACATTAAAGTTGATAAGCTGGGGTTAGAAGATTTGAACTGCATGAAGCACTCAATCTCACAGGCATCTGCTGGTGAATCTTAATGCCAGCGCCACACTAGCTTGGTGGGTCCAGCTACAGGGCACCCAGCCCCAACACTGCTTTCTTCTTCCTGTTGGAAAGCCAATTATAGTCTCCCAGCCACAACACACAGTCACCACTGAATCAGCTCAAGGATACAAAGAGACGGGAAGTACCAACTAATAAAAACAGTTCCACGTACCACATACCCGGACCGGAGGACTGTTAGGTAAATCTCAAAGTGGACTGGAGAAAAATGGGAACATTGATACAAAAGTAAGGATGGACATTTTGTGAGAAAACATTAAAGGAAATTATATCACTTATCATGTTTAAAAATTATAATCACATTTTTTAATTTGTAGGGGAATAGCTTACATGAGGTTTGTTGAAAAATAATACATAACAGGATTTGATCACACCTGTTTGCATGTATCTGTGCACGTATGCATGTACAGGAAAAACCTTCAGAAGAAAATACAGTTGAGTGTTAACTGTGTTCCATGAAGGAAAGGCTGTGGCTACAGGCACTCCCCCAGAACACTTAGGGCAGCCATTATAATTGATCTGCATTGGCAAATCGTACAAAATCTATTTGTGATCTATGGTTTGGAGAACAGAAGGGGAAACCGCAGCAATCATTATTTCAGAACATCAAAGAAAAACTAATGGAATATAAATGACTGATTCGAGGAAAATATAAGCCAAAGGCCAAAGAATTGCCTATGTAATGAAGGCTAGTCTACCGTTCAACAAACACATAATAAATGCATACTGTATCACAGGCCCCGTGCATAATACTACACGTATTATGACTTCAAGGCACTGTAATGCTGAAGGAGCGAGAACCGTTACATTTCGAGGAGATGTCTGTCTGTCTTTCTGTCCCTGGAGAAAGGGTAGGCTTTGCTGTTCACAGGTAGCCACATAAAGGCTGTAAAGAGGAATGAGTGGACAATATCTGCGGAATGACAAGTATTCACAAAGCCTTCACTGAACTGCCAAACAGTATTCTGAACCTAAGGACTTTCCTTAAATCTGGGAACCCCTGGGAAGCCCTTGGATTATTGGTTCCTTCTGCTATGTGATTTCAGCTTACTGCACCTAACTACAACTGCCTCATACTTTTCCATCTTCCACAGCACATCTGTAAAATCCATGAGTCCAAGACCTGTTCACAGTCTTCTGCGGCCATCATTCTGACTGGTTAAAAAAATAACAATAACAAAAATGGAAGAAAATTATAGGCGAGAAGAGAACAGAGGAGTTAAAGACCTCATGCAGCCCTGGCCTTTAACAGAGTGAGTGTTCTACAGTTCTTGAATCAACTAATCTTCCTGGATCATCCACTCCTGATGTATCCAACCTGAAGCCTGCAAGGACACACGTGTTCTAGGACAATTACAAACGCAGAGGATGGTGATTTGTGGATGGCAATGTTATGTCCCAATTTCAAAAAGCTGGCCAGCACTGTTCTGTGTAAATAGCCGAGTTAGGGCTCCTTCCATCTTCTACACACACTCTTCAGCTCCATGATCTATGATTTTCAATCCCAGGAGGTTTTTCACTAGAAGACACTATGGTCAACCACGCATGGGATGGACACTTTGTGATCCATTTGATGTATTCAAATGCCATTTGAACTGCCCAGGTTCAAATCACAGCTTCAACTTTCTAGCTGAAGGCTAGAACCTCTATCACTCTTACAGATCCAACATAAGCGTACAGATTGTGGAGATAAAATTCAACACTTGAAACGACTTTGTCTATCTGTCTTCTTTTTCTGTCCTACCAGCCTACATCAGGTAGCTTCTCTTACCTAAGCATAGCACTGACCCTACTAGAAGTCGTCAGATACCAACGGAAAGAGCAGAACAAACCTCACAGGTCCTCATGAAGCAAGGACTAAAAGAGACCTTAGTGAGTTGCCTGCTCTGGATGGAGCTGCTATCAGGCATCAAAGCTGCCTTTCCAGAGTCCAACCCAATTTCAACACCGTTATTCATCACCACCTCAGTACAATGCCCAATGTCTTTAACACACGCTCCGTCCTGCTTTAATAAGGGATATAGGGATGATCATCTTCCCAATGATAGGGGTCCTGATCCTTTTTAGGATCACATAATAAGAACATTTTTCATTGCTGGAGATAATCCCCCTTCCCATGCACATTTGTCAAAGGCAGTTTCCAACAGTACCGTACATCATCCTGAAATACATGATAAGATTCAGGTCTGCTATTCATCATCTGCTGGGCTCAGTCCAATGTGAGCTCCTGCGTGGCTTTTCCTGCCTCTGATTTAACAATTAGTATGCACGCTCTCCCTAGAGCGGTGTGACCAACAGAGGGAGGGAAAAGACTCAAATGATGGTACTCCCAAATTGGAGAGAAGAAATCTACGGTGACAAATAGGTTCTTTATAAAGGTAAATAGAATGTAAAGTTACCACTTCGCAGTAGGGGATAGGCCTCAGCTTTTGCTGGGCCTTTATTCAGTAATCACTACTGGGAGCAGAATGACTTCTAAATGGTATAGTGTACAAATACTGTGCATTGAATCCTTGAGACACAACTTTAAGATGATTGCTTTCCAGAAGCATGCTGGGTCACCTTGAACACATCCTCAGCTTAGATTAGAAACACATGCTTCCTTGTCTGGAAAATAATGCTATGAAACGCAACTCCCTTCTGGAGCCTTTTAAAGATGAGATTTCCTTTTAGGTTTTAATAAATATAAATGTGCATTGCCTAAAAGGATACATGTGTCTCACATGCATGCCTGGCATCTGTGGAGACCAGAAGGTGGCACTGGACCCCTGGAACTGGAGTTACAATTGTGAGCCACCATTTATGTGCTGGGTATGGAACCTGATCTATCTGACAGAACAGAAAGTAGGCTTAACCACTGAGCCGTCTCTCCAGCTCTCCTTGTAAAGATAAAAATTTAAGTTATTATATTCTCTGCCAGGCCTATAATAGTCTTATTGTTAATGTCATCTATCATTTGTTCCTGTTATAACTTTAAGTCTTTTCCTCCTACCAGTAAGGAGGTATAATCTCTCAGAAGACAAAGTACAGACCGTCAGATCCTGCGTTAATACATAATCTAGCAGGACAGAAAGGTGTGTAGGTGTGATCTTAAAGAAAGAAAGAATCCTCAGGGTCACAGGGCAAGGAAGGCTTACTATCATTGGTGAAGAAACACACTGAAGAGCTTTATGACGATACAAAATGAGATCTGTCTCAGAAGACTGGGTAGAAAAAGGCAAGCAGAAAGGGGACAAGAGAACTCCCTCCTGGTTGAGAGGAAAGATGATGCAAGCTTATGCATGTTCATGGAGAGCCAGAGAGGTGGATATGTCAGAATGGGAGTGATGCTCTTAGAGCCAATGCAACAGTGCTATGTTGATGTGGGAGGCACAGCTGCAGGGGGCTGCAAGGACTGGGCTCTGACTTCCTGAGCTGACTATGTCTTATCTCTCTAACTTCCATTGCTATCCCTAAGATTGTTTGAAATAACAACAATAAGAAATAAACTTAGCTTATTTCTGAGCAAAATATCCATCTATGGTTTTAGAACCCTGCCTGATGTCTAAAACCGTTGACATGCATTAGCTACACTCATCACTAACATCTTCATTATCACTTTTTGAGTAGGGATGGATATCCACTGGGAGATTAGCTTGGCTGGTAACGTTCATAAATTTGGAGAACTTGCATAATTTTCTGGTCTCCAGTTTTGGGAGTGCTTGTCTGAAATTGAATTCTAGAAATAATGTTTCCTCTTAACATCATATAGTACCATTTCAACTTATGCAGTCAAAATCCTTCAAGTTTACCTACTCTTTACCTTTTTATATCTGTAAAATAAAGAGGAAGTGACTTTCTTTGTATCATGAAAATGTTGCCACTGTCAATCAAGAGAAGCCTTGCTTGAGGCAGCCATCCTGGGGTCAGAGATAAGGTGCTTCCTGTGACCTTCTAACTACACTGTACAGCACAGCCATTATTCTTTGCTCTTGCCTAGGCTGAGGCTGCCTTGGTATAAGGTACCAATGAAAACTGTAGGAAAGTGCCTTCCTTGCACTTGGTTTTGGTAAGGACTTGGGTTTTGGTTAGAGGATGAATCATTCTACAGAGAACAGTTCAGCCCCATGTTATCACATGGACAGACTTCGAGGTCTATTAGACAGGGGTCTAGTTATAAGTTGCATGAGCTCAGGTAAGAGGCGAGCCTCTCTGACGTTCAGCTGCCTCTCATAAGATGGGGCTATGAGGGTAAAGGCTCTTTCCAAGTGTGAACAGAGAAAGCATAGCCACAGGACCAACAGGCATTAGCTCCCTTTCCCTAGCATCCTCACCCCACCACTGCATGCTGCTCTCCTGACAGGCTATCTGGGATTGCAGCAGGTGTCCTTTGACGGTGCTACAAGACATGTTGCAGAAGAGATTGCTGAAATCCCAGCACACCTGGGCACATCTGCTCAGCAAAAACAAAGCAAAACCCCATGTGTTCTGGGCCATTTGTTGATTGTGTGCAAAGACCCTGACTCTCTAGCTCGGAGAAGGCTCATACACTTAATCTGACTCAGCTAATGTGAAGGGCTTTGTTCTTCCAAACATCAAAATTCAGGCCCAGCCACTGCCAGCGGCGGCACACTGAGCTTAATGAAGCAGCGGGATGAACTAATACGGCAAATCGTATAGCTCTTACAACCAATATGGCCCACATCATGCTAAATTACGGCACCAGACATGATTGGACACACATCCAGACAGGACAAGCAGCTCTTAGAATGGCAAGAATTTTGAATGCCATATACCAAGAACACCAGGGGGCAAAGTTCTTATGAGAGATGTTTGTATTCCTTTTTTTTTATTTTTTTCCTCTTTATGCAAATCCTTCCCCTGCATACTTTATGAACACTCACTAAGCATTTACTGAGCCTTTGCTGCATGCCAAGTGCTGTGTGAGGAACCCACGGCTAATGGTAGAGCCTGAGAAAGCATCAAAAGAAGACTGGAGAATGGTGGCCAATGTGATGACCTGAGTGTGTCAGGGTGCTGTGGGACCTACCCAAACCTGGGTAGCACACAAGCCCTATGGTTCCGAAGTCATTCCTCCACTCCCTTATAGACACCATAAATGATGTTGCATCCCTATTCCCTGAAACTCCAGTCCTCAGCAGTGGAGATCAGTGACTAACTACACAGACCCTGCTCCCGCAGAACTCGGAGCCCCTGAGTAAGAAGACAGGGGAAAATAGAGCTTACAATAACATATTATGATTATTACTAAGGGGTACTTTGAGAGTCCCAGGATGGAATGGGAGAAGAGTAATGGATCAGAGAGTATTTCCAGAGGAAAATACATCCAACCTTAAACGAGATACATGGAGTCAGCTTTGAAAAGAATAAAAAAGAATTTGTTCTTCAGGACAAGATTACGCAACGCAAAAGCAGCGCAGTGGAGTGGGCAAACTGGAATTCATTTGCTTGAGTCACCTTACAGACTACAGTTATGAAGACAGGAAGGAGATGGGCCTGGAAAGGTGAGGTGGGCCAGGACACAGGGCATCTTAGAGGTTAAGATACGCTGAGGCATCAGGAGCCTCTCACTGCAGGTTTTAAGCAGACTGAGACCTGATCATATCTCCTGATCAAATCAACACAAAGTTGGAGATGTCTAATACAGGAAATCTCAGGGCTACTTAGGAGACTACAGAACATTCCAGATGGGAGATAAAAGCTAGCTAGGAGTACCTTTCGGAATGGGACAGTCAGGAGATAAAGAATTAATGGCTTGGGAAGCCATGCAACTTGTCACACAGACCGATAATAGTGATTAATTAACTGGGGATGCTAAGAGGCTCCAAAAGTTACAGATAATGGCGCAGTGCAATCAATGGTTACTGCATGCTAGAGTGTGACTGTGAGTCACAAGCAACCAGGATGAATGAGAGAGATGATCCAAGCAGGGTACAATCTCCACTAAAGTCACCGAGGCACATCCTAGGGCTTGGAGATCAGTGTAGCTCAGCTATCGAGAGGTAAAGGAAAGGAGCTGGGACGTGGTGCTACCCTATGGGCTATGCTGCTGTGGGGACAAACGGGGGTCTGACCCTTAGGAAACAGTGACTTCTTATAAGAGAAGCAGTTAGAATGAGGCCTAAAACGAAGGCACCCCATCAGTCTCTGTGGATGAGTTTGTCTTCAGGAATGGCTACACTGAGTGCAGCATCCTGTAACAAATTCAGGACCACTGACCACAGACAAGACAGAGATTTTTTTTTTTTTGCCACTTCAGAGCATGTGATGTGTTTGCCAGGCTTACTGTAAAGACTGCTTGGCCTGAAACCATTACTACTTTCTACAAATCCTGTATCCATGAGCTTTACTGACCAACCTCAGAGAGATTCATGCCATCTTGCAAGAAAATCCTTGATTTGAGGCATTTAAAACTTGCAAATCTCAAAGTCAGTAGAGAACAATTAGTTCACTATGATAAAAGCAAAACAAAGCCCTGCCAAGACAGAAGAGCGCCACAGATTTCCCTGAGTCCAGGTCCCAGGTCCCTGGCCCCATTGGGTAAAGTCCCTGCGATGTTTCACATCCCTCAGCTCCTGGCTTGGAGCCACAGGAAAACCCCACACAATGTACACATTGTCACAACTGCAACAATCCACATGACCTGAAATGAGTCTCCTGATTTACATGATGCTCTTATATACTTAATGGGGGTGACCTAAGAGTTGTGCTCATTAGGGAGAGTTTGTCTGAAATGGCTATCATGCAAGAAGAACACCAACTCCTCCTAGAGGTCCTCACTCCTGCAAGGGTAGGAGAAACACAGTGTGGCAGACAGGCAGCATTAGAGGCTAAAGCTAAAACTACACGCTGTTTGGAATCTGTTGAGCTGGAGGTGCTCCAGCCAAGGAGGCATTCCTAGGTGCTAGCCTTAGCTCATGTGTTAGTTTCTTTCTATTGCTGTGGAAAAAAAAAACCTGGCAAAAGCAACTTCAGTAAGCAAATATTTGTGTTAGGTCACAGACGAAGGTATATTCCATCACAGTGGCAAGTAAAGGCAACATTGAAGCAGCCAATAATATTGCATCTACAGTCAGCAGATAGCAATGAATGCAAGCACGCTAGTGCTTAGCTCACAGTCTCTCCTCTTATATGGTCCACTATCCTCTACCTAGGGAATGGAGCCACCCACAGTGGGTGGGTTCCCACCTCAACTAATGAGGCTCATTTCCTGGATAAGTCTGGAGTCTGTCACCTTGACAATGAACAATAGCTATTACAACTTATTTGGCCCACTGGGTAACTGCAGGCAGTGCCTTCTCTTGAGCTCTCATCCATGTGAACCAGGCTTTGCTTGCTCTATCCATTAACACCTCATAGCTCTTTATGAGCCTCAACCTCTAGGGAATTTCATCACATGTAGATATACATAGACATATAAGGCATTGTTGCACTTATGCTTATGTTACATTGAGATAGCGTCTTGCTCTACAGCTGTGGTTGGCATGGAAGAGTCCATGTGGACCAGGTTGGCCTCAGACATTCAGCAATCCTTTTGTGCTCAATCTATGGTCCAGTGCTGGGATTCAACTTGGAATAAAAGTCATTTTTAAAAAATTTTATGGACAGTAATGAATTGAAAGCCAACAACAACAGGAAAGTAAAAAATTTATCTCTTCAAGGGAAGACAAACCCTACAGAAGTCAGAATGCCTTCCTCAGCTAGAATCCCCTGCTATAGCAGGGACTGATGAGAGTCGCCATCTCTACTCCTGGGACAGTTCTCTTCCCAGGGCATCAAGCGGAGGCTGAGCTCATGGCTGCAGTTGGGTAGACATCTGTGAATGACAGGATGACATAATGTCTTTAGATGTTTCAAACTTGGGCAAGGAGCTACAATTTCCACATCCTTTTGTTAGCTGGAGAAGCTGAAGGCTTCTGTATCAGAAAGTAGTGGCCTACGGGTCAGCAGAGATCTAGTGTTAGTGTGCCACAGGCTACATCCCTCACCTAGTACAGGAGCAGTAGATAGAAGTACCAAGAGATCAGATTCTTTGAAGATTCTTTTGAAAATATTCCCTTCTGTGTCCTATAGTTCCAACAGGGTAAGGAATATGATGTCATTATAGAAACCACTAGGAGCTCAGCCAATACTAACATCATATTTCCTAAGAGTATCTAAATAATAAGGACTCTATGGTCTTACCAAAACAATCCCTCAACATAAACTGGCTGGGATTCTAATCCATTTTGAGGAACCTGATATGGAGACCTCTGCCACCTGGATCCTTTGGACCTGAAGCCTAAAATCCTACTTGAAATAAGTTGGCGCCTTCATCTTTAATGTTGTTAACTGCTAGTCCTGGGATATACCTCTAAGATAAATACAAGAACAGTATGCTAAATTTGCAGATGTTTCTTTAAAAAGGACAATACTGGATTACGACCTCTGAAAGACAAAGAAGGAAAAGTTACAATGGCTAGGCCACAACCACAGCAACTCTGAAATGTCTGCCTCTCATATCTAACAGTGTACATATGAGCCTTTTAAAGATAAGCAAAATCAGGTTTGAAGAAGCCCCATGGTCCTTTCTGGTTACCCAGCAGTTAAGGAGAGGAGTTAGAAAGAATACAAGTTCTTTCCACAAGCCACATCTGTGCTTCTTTCTATGCACTCAGTGGTGGAATCCAGATGCTGACCCCAGAAACATCTGTCTGCTAGTCACAGAACCCCTCATTCCACAATAGACTCCATTGGGCACCCCGATATTGTGGATGCAAGTAGCAGAAACTGAGTCCATTGACTCTCCTCTTGATGGCAGGTAAGGAACCTGAATGTTGTGGAATGTTTAACTATGTGAAGATGTGTTCCATTTGTTTCTGCTGCAGAATATTACTTTAACTATGTAAAGGTATGTTGTATTTGTTTATGCTGCATTTGTTTAATGATGTAAGGATGTGTATTTAATTATGTAAAGATCTGTTGCATCTGTTTCACCTTACCTGCCTAAGGCATCTGATTGGCCTAATGAAAAGCTGAATGACCAATAGCTAGGCAGGAGAGGGACAGGTGGGTATGGCAGGCAGAGAGAATAAGAGGAGAAATCTAGGCTTGAGAGATGAATGAGAGAAGGAGGGGAAGAGAATGAGGGAGATGCTGGGAGCGGGGTCAAGAGCCCCAAGGCAAAAGATAGATAAAGAGAAATGGGTTAATTTATGTCCATAAATTAAAAGGGCTACCCAGAAAAGAGTGTAAGCTAGGTCAAGCATTCATAACTAACAAGAAGTCCATGACCTGGGAGTGTGCTGGTAACTTAATAGAAAAGGCTTGCTCTACTTACAAACACATATGTCCTTCTCCTGCCCCTCCATGACACTCCACTCCTGGGTAGGGGGCCATTTGACAAGTTGTAGGTGTTGTGACATAATCTTTTTTTTCCCCCTTTGGGTTTTTTGAGATAGGATTTCTCTGTATAACAGTCTTGGTTGTCCTGGAATTCCCTTTGTTGACCAGGCTGGCCTTGAACTCACACAGATCTTTCTCTACCTCCCAGATACTATTAAAGGTGTCACACTCTAACAACAACTAAATGAAAAGAACAGCTTTACTTCTCACTACTTCTACATCTCGTTTGAATGCTGAATACGCTTGCTATCTCTCATACACAGCCTGTCTAGAAACTCATTCGTTGAAGAAATACACCCTGTGTTTGTGTTTGAAACTGCCTGGGTTGCTTTCATAGTCTAAGTTAAATGAATAGGCCAATAGGTTTATAATAAACTCATCTGGGCCTCTTAGCTTTCATGATGCAAGATATTCATCTCCAGGAAATAAAATATCTTTCCTAGGACCCATCTAAATCTTGCCTTGTATCGAAAACAAAACAAAACAAAAACAAACAAAAAACCCTCTTATTTTTGTAAATCATGTAATAATTTTGGAAAGTAATGACAGATAACAAATCAAGGTATGAAATTATACAGATCGCGTCACCTCAGTCAGGTATTATCAAAGTGCTTCAGTACAAAATGAAATCCTATAGAATGCTAATCATATTAAATTTTGGGTTCACTTGATGCATAATGTCTTTTTCTCAACTCATTTTTATAACAAGTACATATAACTATTAAAATTAAGTAAAAATATTTTTAAAGTAGACTATAGATTATTCATTGTTTCCTTTCTGTCAGCATCCATATATGAGGATATAACTGAATAATAAAAGCTACAAAGTAATCCAAGAAACGAATTATATTAAGAAAAATAAATTCTTAAGAAATCATACCCCACAGGGTAGAGAAAATACTACATTGTGACCAAGTAAAATTGGCTCAGAAATTCAAGATTAGAAAATCTACTGGCGATTTTTACAGCAATAAAAGAAAATCACACACAATCACTGAAGCAAGTACAGAAACATGTTAAGATTCAACTTCCTTTAAAAATACATAAAATTACCAATAATGAGCCCTTAGTAAAAGTTAAACATTATACTTAAATATAATTTTCCATTAATCCAGAACAAAGATAAGGTAGTTACTATTATTAAACATTATACTGACCAACTCAGCCAAAGCAATATGACAGGAAAAATAAGTACTTGAACTTTAATTTTATATTATATGTTGACACTATAAAAATCCAAATCAGTCAAAGAATATAACATTAGTGTGTTCAAGATTCAAGATTAATATATAAACTATCACATATAAGTTTTTATTTTGACTAAGGTAGCAGCATCTATTTAACAGAATACTTATTCTATTATTAAATCCTTGAAAGTAATGAATGAATATTGTTACTACACATTATTTTCTATTTTTACTTCATTTATATGCCCCTATGGTACTTTTATCTATTACCAATTTATCTGGAATAAAGATTTCTTATCACTACTGCACAAATAAAAATAATTATGAAATCATTCTCGGGGACAAAGCAGTAACCTATCTGTTAAAAGCTCCCTTGCTATAAGATGTGATAAGAAGACAAACCTGTGGTGGTGATAATTACAATGATGCAGAAAAAGAAGAGAGGAGGAAGAAGATGAATTAGTATGTTATTAACCAAACAACAGTCATGCACCATCAAAATCCATCTGAAGCTTAAAACCCCAGTGTGATGGTATTGTGGATGGATGGGTGGATAAATAGATAGACAAAGGTGCTAGCTGAAATGAGAGTAGGAATAATAGGAGGAGGAGGAGGGGAAGGGGAGAAGGCAAGGGGTGAAGGGGTAGGGAGGGAGAGCAGGAGATAAAGGAGAAAGACAGGGAAGACAAGGAAAGGGAAGGGAAAAGGGAAGGGGAAGAAGAGGAAGGAGAAGGGGGAGGGGAAAGGGAAGNGGGAGGGGAGGGGAGGGAAGGGAAGGGAAGCAAATGATGCTCTCTATTCCGTGTGACACAGTGAGAACATGGCCATCTACAACTAGGAAGAAAGCCTTCATTAGGACAGGGATTATTGGGATCTCATTCTTAGATGTATATTCTGGCACATACAGCAGTAAGAAACACATTTGTGCTTGAATCCATTTAATCTACAGTATTTATAAGGGCAGCTCAATCTGATTAATTCAAGATAAATGGCGAGGAAATAAAAGATAAAATTGAGGGATGGAAGGAAAGATAACAGAAAAGAAAGAAAATGAGAGGAGGAGGATAAGCAAAGGGGGACAATGATGAAGAGAAAACTGCCAGCTTCTGTTGAACACTTATTACATGCCGAGGCTACGGATTTAATTTGCCTTCCTTAATTTAACCTATACAGTCAGCCACTGAGCACACACTGTCACACTTTATTTTTTCGGAGAAGAAAATGAGCCTGGGGGTGGGGGGGGTGAACTGTCAGGTAGGGAGGAAGTGGCGCAGTCATAACTTAGGCCTTCCTGCCCAGACTCTTAAGGTCTCAGCAATGGACCAATGGATGATGCTTCTCCAACAAATTCTTATTAATGATGTAGATTCTTAGGAAATGAAGATGAGGAGGCTGTAGTAAGGTCACCTTCACATTCCCATCCAGGTCCAAATCCCTAAATTAGTGACCTGGAAAACCTAAAAATCCTCTCTTCAGAATGCTCCTGAGTTTTATACATTAAAATTAAGAGAAAAAATTATCTAAGATAAAATTTTAAGGTATTAAACCTCCAAAAGCGCAAGATTAGTGGAACAGTTACTTTTGAAGCAGAAACATGATTTGCCAGTTTCTATTGCAAAAGCATTTGAATTCTAGGACACACTCCCCAACCTCCTCCCCACAAAGCAGTCTCTCAAGACATGGTCCCTTGCCCATTTTCTTCTTTTGTCTATTATTCTTGGACTGGGAGGCATAAAAAACAAGGTTTACATGAAGTTTTGGGTCATAAAATAGACTGTCTCCAAAATATTTGTGTTTCAAATAAACATCAAATGCAAAATTTATAGTTTATCCTGGAGTTCTGACAGCCCAGGAGCTGCATGTGGATTCCGTTTATGCCCTATGTTTCAAAGGTACCAGACAAATGCCATCGCAAAACATGATTAGGCAGGCACAATGATGTCTCCAACAAATCACAGCCTGCACAGAGGAGACAAGGGCATCCTGATTTGCAAACTCGCACAGACTTCAGGTCCTGAAAGAACTCTTTTCATCTCCTTGCATACAGCTGACAAGACAGGGGAGAGGAACTGAAACCATGGGGCTCGCACATATACAGACACATGCACAATACACATATACACACAGACAACATATACTACACAAACATGCATACACACATATGCTCACATAGACCACACCTACCCCCACATACACCACACACACACAAACATACACCACACATACATAGACCACACATGCAGAGAGAGAGAGAGAGAGAGAGAGAGAGAGAGAGAGCATAAGCAAACTTCCAACCATCAAAGGGCACACATTTACTTAACAAAACACATATCCATAAAGCCATGGAAACAATTCTCTCACAAAACATGCACGGTGATAGACTTATCTTTGTAAAGGACTCTGGACACGTCAATTTTCATCACCTGTGTTCCTTCTCTCAAGCACTTTCCGCGTGCTGAGAGTCTCGTTGTGAACATGACTTGCTACTCAAGATGACTCACGAAAATGTAAGGCATTTTAGGCAAAATGAGAAGGCACCAAAGCACAACTGAAGCAAAACAAGCCACCAGCTCCAATGGGGAATGAGGAAGGCCTCTCCCAGGAGGTCTCAGGAAACCCAGCCTGGACAATGGGTACACATGCGTGGAAGAAAGGCAGTGGGCAAGAACAGGCTTTCTGCTGATGGCTCTGCAGTTCTGTGTGGGCTCCAGACAAGTGTCATCTGGGAACCGGTTCATAGGGTAGCNGGTACTTCCTAGGGACTGACTCCACAGTCCGCGCTAAGCAGCCCCTATGGAGCCTAGTATGGTCATAGTTTGAGAACCATGGCAATATGCAAAAGAGAACCACATCAGGCAGAAAGTCTGGAGCGGCAACAGAATTGGCGACTGGGGACAAAGGCAGTTGCTTTTGAAGGAGGAATGGCTAGAAGACACACCCAGGCCTGGCGTATTAGAAAAACAACTTGGGTTTTAACCTGGAGAATGACAGCCATTAAACCATGAGCACAAAGTCACTGCCAAAGTGACACCTGTTGCATAGTTATGTTTTTGTATCGTTCTAGCGTTAACCTTATCACGACACAGAAAAGTGGCCTCGCGAAGGGTGCGAAGTCTGCGAAGTCAGCCTTACCTTTCTTCCTGGAGTCTTTCTTGGCGCTGGTTTTCACAGCTGCTTGAAGTTCTGTCTCAGTTGACATCCTACTTAATCCTTAGTCCTCTTCACACAGACCCCGGGCCTTGGCCAGGCTCATCGAGGATCCTCTCCAAGAGAAAGGCTCCTCCCTTCAGAAAGGACACCCCACGCTGTACATGTCATTCACTCTTTTGGAGTGCTGCAAATCAAAGCAAAAGTATTCAGAATCACGATCCTTCTGGGACTGTAGGAAAGTTGGGGAAACGAACCAGTAAGCACGCACGCAACAGCAAGAATGTCTCTGTCTTTGCGGACAAATGTCTTCATCCGAGTTCACGAAGCCACGGATGGGGTTTATACCACAAATGAGAGTTAAAAAGTTCTTGGCGAAACAGTTTAGCCAGCTAAGAAATTGAAATTTTCAAAAGCAGCAAACCCCAGCTCTTTTGCCCATGTTCCTGATAGCCAAGCACTAGGTACCACCCAGAAAATATCACAGACATTTCCTGAGCAGCCCCGTGGAGGCATTTTCAACAAGGGGCCACCCATCCATCAGCCAAGCTTGATCAGAGCCTGGGCAGCTAAGGCAGATCATAGGGGAGTGACTTGCAGCCTGTCCCTCACTGGCAGGCATCAGGGGGACGTGGAGTTGACATGCAATTGGGCTCCAAGGGTAAGGTGACAAATGGGGCTGCAAAACTTTGCAGCAAGCCAATTTTTATGTCAGCTTTTCCCCCAGCTATAAGAGCAGACAAGCATTTAATGTGGGGAAGGAAAGGAAAAAACATGGCGGCGGGAGACACCCGTTTTGTTCATTTGGTCTCTCTGAAGCATGTATCGCACAGTCCTGAGTACCAGGAAGAAGAGATGCTGGTAGGAAGAGAGTAAGATGGTTAGGACAACACGGACACTTCAATTACACTTAGCATTTACTATGCACTTAACAGATACACTCAATACTCTGGCCCCAACACTGCAAGTGCACTGTCGCCTTGGATCTCATTTCGATTGAATAAACGTACTGCCGTTGTCAATAGTCTTTTTGCCCAGCCCCAATCTGATAGTTGTAGCTGAGAATCCACTGAGAATAAACATTTCACTAGTTATCCACATAATATTAAGAAAAAAAGCTACGAGAAATGGCTCTTGAAATAGTGCGGCCAAGTTTTAGCTCGTTCCGCAGAACTGGAACTGTTTAATCTAAGAGGGCTGACCTCAAAATCCAGCTGCAGCTCAAAAAGACTAATGACCTAACCCTGCTAATCATGACAATTAAATATGGCTTAACTATAAGGCCTAATATGAAAGCCATATAAAATTACATTAAAGCTTAATTGTGAGGCAATGTCCACCTTTATCTGAAGATACCTGGTCATTTTTTTTTTAGAATAACCTAATTATTTTTTCAAAGAACACTATCTCTGTATGTAAGCACTTGAATTAGAGGATCTAAGGTGACAAGTAAGGAAAAGAGATAATTGCCTTTGTAGAACAGACTTTCTGAAACCACACATTAAAAAAATGAGAATGTCTCCACCATTTTTGTGACATTATCTGCATGACAACTCCTTATTTCCAAAGACACAGCCCACTGGAGATAGCAGAATCACAACTATTGGCCACATATAGACATACTCTCAATATCCACCATTTTATTGCAATAAAATAATTACTAGATTCTAGTTTAGAGCAGGTGTGAACAAATACCATGCAACTCTGGAAGCCAGGAAGAAATCATCAAAGCCTCTCACTAGTCCACAAAGAAGTGAGACCTAGCAGAAGAATCAGTTCTGTAGAGAACAACTATCCATGCACAAGACCAGAACCAAAGTAGATATAACTGCCAGAAATGCTGGCCACAAAGGAGTCATGTTTGCTTTGCTTGGCAAGTAAGTAAAGCCACACATGAGACTATCCACATTCTGCAGGATCCTAAAGAACCATGCTTTTGTTGAAAGGACATGCCCAGTGAAAAGGACCCCCCCCCTTGCCCCAACTGCATTTAGAACAAATATAATCTACTGAATGAATGTTGAAGCCTGGCCTTTCATGGGGGTCCTCTTCCCACCCCTCCCTTTCGCTTTTCTGCTTGCCATCAGTTCCGTTGTTGGGTCTGCCTTGACATTCATCCAACCCCCTTGAGGCTCACTTCAAAAAGACAGTCCAGCTGGGAAAAGTTCTAAGTTTTCTATTAAAATGGAATTTCCCTCTTTCACCTAGACCATTATTGGCCAAGTCCAGGGTTTCAACAGCTGTCCAGCTGTGTGACACTGAGGAAAGTCACTGAGGTTTTCCCTGCCTCAGTGTCTTTACACAGATGATGGACAGTTGCCAAATCAATGAAGTTACTGTGGAACTAAGTGAGCTCCCACCTGTCATGAGACTGAAAAATGGCCAAGGAAGGACACCCTCTTAGCCAGAACTTCATGAGTATGAGGTCATAATTTCTTTTGTGGTTTGATCAAGATCTAGTGTCTGGTATGAGAACACATGTCCAGGGGAAACCGGGCCAGCTTAAGTCTGCTTCCTGAGAATGAACAACATATAGGAAGAGGATAGCAGATCTCCCCACGCTGCTGTCCTTGTATCTAATAGATGCCTAAGTTCTGCTACACCAGTTCTGTTCCACGCTCTACTCACTACGCACTATGAGAATTACGCTGAAAATTTGAAAACACACAAACACAGACAGACAGGCAGACGGGGCCATGGGGACACCCTTGAGACAAGAATGCCAAGAATATCCCCTTTATTGTGCTCAGCGGCAGCTTCTATAGGGCTCTGGCCATGCCCCAGCTCTCGGGATCTTTCAGCTGCAGACTCATCAGAACCCCCTGCCCTGCCATCAGGCTGCTCAGAGCAGAGGAAAACAAGTTGCTTACAAGAAATTCAGGGTCTGGNCTCTGGCCATGCCCCAGCTCTCGGGATCTTTCAGCTGCAGACTCATCAGAACCCCCTGCCCTGCCATCAGGCTGCTCAGAGCAGAGGAAAACAAGTTGCTTACAAGAAATTCAGGGTCTGGTGGTCTGCAGTCCCGAACACTTCAGTACAGGAAGAACCTTACAGACATAGGTTTATACAGTTTCAAAGATTTTCAAAGCTACTGTATGAAAATTGATGGAACTCAGACTATTTTCTCTCCTTCCACTTCAAAGGTCAACATCTAGCACCTCCCCATTTCCCCTGGGCATCTAGAGTCACTCGTTTGGCAAAATGTGATACATTCGAGTGCTATGAGCGGTGCTAGAGAATCTCTGAAGTACACCCCTGTATCAATAATGATGGGAAACACCAGAGCCATTCTGAATGGAAACCCAAATAGGGAAGCTGTGGTGGAGATTGCACACAGCAAGGGCCTGCCATGCCCTTTAATTTTCCAAAAGCCAGAGGTTGAGTGAATTCTGTGAAGTAACTCCAAATTATTTAGGAAATTCATTTCTTTGTAATTAAGGAGATTAAAGTCCTTCGGGGCCAGAAACCATGTGACAACTCAAATCATTTTCCCCGGTAAAAGCTGTGAAACCCTATCAGTTAAATTCAGGCTTGTCTGGAATTTTGAAATGCTTCAATAATGTTTCTTTGCTCCACACAATCTGCAGTAATTTAATATTTCTGAAGTGTGTCAGATTTTTTATAATGAGCTCTTCAAGTCTAAATGTGAATTATGTAACATTCCACCATAGACATTCTGTCTAGTGAACAGCTTCCGAAATGGAAAATCCCATGTTGGGTACATGACAGGGTGGGGGACAAACACACCCAACCTCAAAGCAGAAGAAACAGATATGCCTCTGCTCAACAAACAAAGCAGGGAGGTTTTGGTAACTCTAACAGCACAAACTGCAAACACAAACTAAAACACATACTACAATGCATATTTATGTGCTCTTTCCCCACTATAGAGTCCTGGGATAAAATGGCTATGATATTTTCAGGCATTGCTTATTCAGTCATTTCGCCAATGTAAAAAGTGAGATATTTCTCTTTAGCCAATGAGAAAACTGAGACACGGCCAGGGGAGGAGCTTGTCCACGTGGCTTAGTACAGAACAGGTTCTCAACCTGCCTACTGCTATTCGACCCCAAAGGGGTCGCGACCCACAGGTTGAGAACTGCTTGTATCGACCAAAGCACAAGCCATGCTTCACCCCCATCCACTTCTCCTTACTTAACCATGGAAGAAGGAGTAAGGAACACGTGGTCTTTCTGGCCCTTGGAAAATTACTCAGCTGTTAAAATGAACAATACAGGACCGGCACAAGCTATAACGTGGAGGAACCTTGGGAACAATGGCCAAGTTAAGGAATCAGACAAAGGAGGCTGCATAGTGTATGATTTCAATTCTGGGAACTGGTCAATATAGGTTAATCCTCCGAAACAGATTGGTGATTATTACGGATGAATCCGGTAGGAAAAGAGACTACTTAATGGAAGCAACATCCATTTGAGGGGTGATGAAAATATTTTGGAACTTGATAGAAATGATGGCTGTAACTTTCAAATATCTTCTGTGATGTGTGTAATAAAAACACGTTTAAATGGTTAAGTTTATGCTACATTAATTGTACCTCAAATGAAAAAATAATCACAGTAATACTGCTCCAGCTTGATATGTCTTATATGGCATGCCAATAATGGTACATATTCCCTTAAAAAAAACACACACACACACAATGAGTGCCCGCAAATTTGAAGGCATTCTTCAGGATTAGGAACTTCGTATATGAAGCACTGAAAACTGTACCCAACCATCGTGGTGGTGTGGTTGGCGTCGTAGGATGTCGTCCTCGTTGTTGTCCACATTATAAGTACATGAAGCAGGCCATTTCAGCACTGAACAAACGTCTGCAAGGTGCAGCCAAGCAGCAATTAAGAACTGTACAACAGAATGTGAGGGATTTGGAAGGAAAAGAGAATGGTCCCATAACAAGGCCAGTTCACTCTGGGAAGCACACCACCTTTTGGTGTTGTGGCAAGAAAGACCTAAGTCTGAGGTCTTTTTTTAAAAAAGGGACAGGGCAAATTAGCCAGAAGACAGTAATGATTTCTACACGAGAGAGAGGGCTGGGTGGTGCAGTGGCCAGGTGGCAGGTTGGGGTGATAAGGCGAAGGGTAACTGTTCTCAGACAATAGTTCCTTGTGGAATTTGCACACCGTTCTAGGCAGCTGAAAAATTAACAAGGATGGGAATTGGGGGAAGACAAAAAAAATGAAGCATGTTATTTCTGTTTTATGCTCCATGAGAAGCAAAAGGCCAGCCGTGGAAGGGTTGGGCAGGAAAGACAGATCAAGTCACTTAGGAATCTGCAATCGCACGGCATGCACTTCCTCTTGGGCAGGAAGGGAGTCCAAAGTTTAAAAAGAAAATGTTAAACACGTTTATCAGGTTCTTCTGCTTTCTGCAATATGACAGGCCAAAGAATTTTGAAACTATTCTGACACTTTACAAGACCGAGCAAGGAAGGAGTGTGCACCTGTGTCTTGGGAGTCCAAGTTTTCAGGAAGAAAGGACTTTTGAGTCTATACAAAGAGTAAAAAGAAGGAAATAACACTAGGGGGCAGATCAGAAACTGGTGGTTTCAGGGGATGAGATCTAAATATAAATTATGTGTGTTTGTACTTAAAGGCGTATGCGTGTCTATGTTTTCATCCACTTAAACAGCAAAGAATCCAAGGAAAGTGAGTCACCCCCTACTTGGAGGGTGGCCTCTAGCTCCATTCTTTACACATGAAGGCAGGGCTGGAGAGGAGGGGAAGAAGACCAGCCTCAAATGCCATGTTTTTCCAGAAAGTGAGAATTAAACAGTGTGAAACTAAAGAATAAAAAAGGTCTTAGGACAATGCCACCTCAAATAGAATACTTCAAACAGCAAGATGATAACAGGTTGAATACAACAGAAATCCATGAATCCATATCTGTAGGAGGCAGAGAAAATCCCAAGTGAGTCAAGCCCTGCCAAATGTGTGCTGTTGACCTGAGCACAGCCATGTGAAGGACCCTGAGGTTCGGAGGGATAAAAAATCGTCCTCTAGGAAACAAGTATTGATAGTACGTGATGAAAACGTCCTCCATAACTTCCTGGTCCTCTGGATATTTCCAGCCTGCAGTATTCCTCAACAGCTACTGTGTCTACTGATCCAGCTGTGTACCGTAAACTCCACCTCCTTGTGACTTCAGTCAGGCCACCTTCCTGTTCAGCCGGACACAATCACCTGCCTCTCTGTTCAACTCTGCAAGAGAACTTGCTGAGCTTTCAGGATGCTGAGCTTTCTCCATTCCAGTACCCACTCCAACCCGTGCCAGCTTTTTTTGTGTGTGGTTTCTGTGTATTATTTGCCATTTCTTTATCCTCTTGCCGTTTCAGTCGGGTCCAAATCCCTGGAGCCATGCTGGACATGCCCAACCCTGCTGACAGAAGAACACAGGGGACAAGAGAAAGGCTGCCTTGTAGAGAGTGGATGCTCACACTGAGCGACAGTAACAAGGGGGCCCTGCAACCATACATCGACATTTTGCAATCATGAGAGTAGAGACTAGTTACATACAGTAGATCTGGGGATTTTTGATGAGGAACAGGACTTCAAAGGTCTAAAAGTATCTTCCCACTTCATCTATGGGTTCCCAGGGGAAATTTGTGATCATACAATGGAGGAATTGAATATCTCCATTAGCTTATGAAGCTCACTGTCAACGAGGAGGGCAGAAGGTAGGTGCCCTGAGGATGCAGCATCTCCACTTCCACCAAACCCCCTGACCATGGTTCTTCCCAGGTTAAACCTTTCAAAGTGGGGGGCCATGGGGGGCAGCTATATTCTACAAAATTCCAACAAACCACAAAGCTAAGCTAGAGGAAGTTTAGAGGGAAAGAAACCAAACACATCAAAAACTAGGATCTATATACAGGATCCTGTTGTGAAGGGAAAAGACATACCACAGTGGGATTCTCTGTGACACTGAAAACTATATGAGGTAGCAATACTGTATCCATGTTAAGATTATTTGATAACTTTTCTATTCATCAAATACTTAGACGGGCCAAGACATGATGTAGGAGGGTCATCTGTCTATGTGTTACTTTCATTGGTTAATAAAGAAACTGCCTTGGCCCCTTTGATAGGCCAGCCCTTAGGTGGGTGGAGTAGACAGAGCAGAATGCT
>LOEQ01000599.1:165691-205693 GCA_001685075.1 Bramus lutescens | reverse complement strand
TCTAGGTATTTCTTGTGCATTACAACCTATGGCCAGGTGTCCTTCACGGGTATTGCTGATCTTTCCAAAATTTGAACACCTGCTACAGCTGGTCCCCCCTCACCAGATCTCCTGTAAGGTTTCCAAGCAGTTTCTGCCACGGAACCGTGTTAGAAAAGCAATTGAAAAGGTCACCAAGTGGTACCATGGGAGAACATTCCTCCTGTGCCCAAGCAGCAGAGGGGGTGTTCAAATACTGAAACAGACCCTGCCATGCATGAGAGCATCACCAAAACAAGAAGGGAAGACTTAATGTCAGGTAGGCTCAGTGACTCAACTACTATCTCTTGAAGATGACTGACCAAACCACTCCCTTGGCCAAAGTTAGTTTTCCATTGGGCTAGAAAGATTTAAAACATAAAATAAATGATAAGAAGGTAAAACTGGAATGAAGGTGTGGTGCCTCAGGCCTGTAATCAAAGCATTTCAAAGGCTGATGAAGGATTTCATCTTAAGGTCAAGGCCAGCCTGAGCTATATCTTGAGATTCATGCTAGTCTGAGCCACAGAGTGAGACCAAGTGTCAGGAAAAAAGCAAAACAACAACAACAGCAACAACACGAAACCCTGGCACTGAGGTCCACGTCTGCAATTCTAGCTCTCAGAAGGACAAAGCAGAAGGACCATGAGTTCCAGGCCAGTCTGGGGGACAGATTAAGACCCTGTCTGCAAAATAGCTTATAAAGCACGGGAATATGACTAATTGGGTTTCTTCGTGACATTTAAACGCAACTTATGGGGATATTTTTAATGGGGCGCCTCCTTTAGGGACCTAGAAGGCCATATTTTTAGGGAGGAATGTCAAATGCCAATGAGTCAAATGATCTAAAATTAGGCATCACTTGGTCTTGCCTGACTATTTGCTACCCATGACAGCTGTTACATCCTGCAGGGTGACATTTCTCACATCTGTCACCCAATCAGTAGCACAGAACACAAGACACCTAACTATGGAGAAGTGGGTGGGTGTGCAAGTTTTTTTTGGGTCAGATCATAGAAATCAGGGGTAAAATAAAAACCAAGCACTCAGAGAGAGAAGGGCTGGGGTGGGCTCTGAGCCTAACAGACTGGCAAGGTCCAGAAAGGACATCAAGTTTTCACCTAGCTGACCAGATTCAACCAAGGAGTAAGTGCTGCTTGAGGATGCTGTGCTGGAAATAGGTTCAGAGACTTTATATGTGCCACAGCAAAAGACTGTTACATGGATAACAGACATGTTTCTGGAGATGGGCTGTGGCCTAGACGGCAGGTCCATCCTAGGCTAGAACAAACATTCAAACTGCATTTCACGGTAAGGAAGTACCTTGGTCATACAGCATATTAAATTATATGCCCATGCCAAATTCTTGGTCAAACGCCTTCCAAGTATTCCAAAGATATGGACTGTGAGATTTCACAAAGTCTGAAACAGATCACTAGAGGAAGCCATTATTTGAGGCTACATCATCCAATAGCTGGTCTGATAGCCCCTCTCAATGAGGGGATTCCACATCTGGGTATCAACCAACGAAAGACTGAGACTATCCAAAGGCCAAACCAACAACACAAGGTCCAGTTGTTTCTATACTAACTATACATGTCCAGACTTGACTTTTTATATATCCTAAATATACTCTAAATAATAGTGATCCGACAACTACTCACATAGCATTTACATGGCCTTAGGAACAGAGCATCAGAAGATGATTCAGCATCTGTGCAAGGATATGCATGGGTCTATGCAAACACTGTACCACTTTACAGAAGGGACTAAGGATGTGAGAATCCATGTAGGTCCCAGAACAAATCTCAAGTGCCAAATGATGGCAGTACTCACTAGATACCATCAGATACTTAATGGCCAAATAAGTTTCTTGATTCCCATACCAATTTTAAATTAATGGTGGGAAAACTCATTCACACCTGCCTAGAATCATGTCTGCCTGGGAGAAATGAGATACTATGTCCACACTTAGAAAGTTGGGGGCTGGGGATATAGTTCAGGTGGCACAGTGGTTGTCTTGTTTGCAGTAGGCTCTGGCTTCAGTCAAAACAAATACAAATTACTAAATGAATTCTACTAATCATTAATAAATGTGAGGGACTATCTCTGGGAAGTGCTAAAATACAGGAAATGAATGCAAAGTCTTGTTCACAACAGTTCAAGAAGCAAACGCCAGTTGGTTACTCCAGCACTGGGAAGTTTCTGGCATTCCACAGAAGGTGGAGGGATTCACCTTTCTATACCTCTGTCCTTGACTGGCCCTACACAGCCTAGAACAATGTCCTCCAAGCAGGACTGGAGATCAGCACAAAGGAGGACCGGGGTCTGCCTGAGGGGTCTGGCTCAGCTCAGGACAGTGAAGCTTAAGAGCACTGAACCAGGTCATGAGGGAGGTGATTCTGAAGCAGCTGGCCTTCTAGCCCACTGTCACCTCCACACAGCCCAGAAGAGGCCACCAGAACAGCCCCGCTGTGTGCAAGCTAGATAGCGTGATTCCGTGGGGTTCCAGCTCTTGGCTGGTGATACACATTACTCTGCATGGCCATTACTCATCTTTTCTATGGTCCCTAATTTTTGCATGGGTGACTCTCCCTTCCCAGAACTCTTTGCATATTGAAACAACTATTCTACGTGTACAGGTGAACTATCTGTCTCTTGGAAACCTTCGATTTTAGCCAAGCTATCTGTGTACCGCATTAATTCCAAAATGGTTTGCAATTTGTCTCTTTCACAAAAAGTACGAAAGCATCAATACACATACATATTTCTATATTTACAAGTCGGGCCCCAGCTCAAAGACATAACTGCAAAAGAAAGTACCTAAGTACTCACCAGTAAATCTTAATGGTGAAAATTCTACCACTAACTACCCCGGAAATGGTTAATCAATAAAAATAACAAAATAATGGATGGTGCTGTATTAAGTATAACATATGATATTCATTAGCCTGTTAAGCCTTACTACCTGAATTAAACCACATATCACCAATGAGCATTTCTGAGGTTAACTCAAAAGGACATAGCAGTCACCCAGGGACGCTTGTAATGTTTTACACTCTCCCCGTTTTTATGGAAGGGTTATCAGGGTAGTTCAGATCATATTTAAGAAGGCAGCTGTCTGACAGCTGAAGCATTGAGCTACAATCAAGACATCTGTTTCGCGTAGGTAACCTGGACAGCTCCACTCCAGCTAATCAGCCTGGCTGAAGAAGAATTGACAAGTTTGTAGTAATCAACCAGAGTGGGAAAAGGGAGGGACATTTCCTGTTCTCAATAAACAAGAACATGAGTTGGTTTGGCTCCTACGGTACATTCCAGTGTGTCTGAGACTCTTGTGGTTCCAGGAAACTGTGTGTTACCCTACTGTGATGCAGCATAGACTTTTTCCTGTGCCAGAAATACCCGTCCTTTCTCAGTGAGTATGCCTCGTTTCCTTAGAAACACCCAAGGGCATCAAACTTGTGGCACCATCCTTTTGCCCCTGGCTGCTTTCTCCTGCCCATCCCTCCCAGATCATCCCTACGGAGTCCACAGCTCCTCTTTGCTACCTTTGTCCCTGCTCTGTCACTGATCTTCACCTGTGTATTGAAGTTGGTGATCAAGTCTGACAGAGGAGCCCCTGGAAGCAGAGGCTTCGCAGTTGTGACTACCGGAAAGAAACTTCTCCAGAGACCCACCACGACATGACCATCAGAGCAGCTGCCCTCACTTTTCGTCAGAGATGGGGGAATGCCTGATTTCATCCTCACATGGCTCCAGGACTTGCATGCTCTATTTCTGCCGTTGTGCAAACAGAGTGTGGAGAGGGTAAGAACTGGCCCATGACTCCTAACCTCTCCACAACAGGAGGCACCTCGGCACTGTGGCTCAGCTCAAGCCTACTGGGGTCAAAGCCCCTGGGCGGGTGAGCCTCGCTTCACCTTTTACAAACTGTGTGTGGGACAGGACACAAATATACTGGGCTGACTGAGCCAGCATCTCCTAACGCCCTCTCTAACCTTTTCTTATGATGGAGGTTAGGAACAGAATACCAGAATCCTTCTCTTTTCTTGGAGGTGGAGGTTGGCTGTATGCCTTGGCTGGAGGCCAAACAGATGCAGAACAAAGTTCCCAAGAAAGGTTTTGTTTTCTTCCTCCCTCTCACAGACAGCCTCACAAATAAGAGCATTCCCTCTCCCACCATTTCTTCTCTTGGCTTCCTTCCTTCCTCCTGACTTGGCAAGGAGAGGAGAAAATGAGAAAACTGGAGCCCCAGCAGCTACTTTAAGCTCTTGAGGAATAAAAATGACACATTAAGGATTCCATATCAGAAAGGCAAATGGATCTTCTGTTCTCGATGCCTTTCCCGTTCGCTCTCACTTGGGGCTTCTTGTTACACAGCAAGAACAAGCATTTTGCTCACTGAGGACACTGAGTTGTCATTAACAACTAAACACATGATACTAAGACTTAACTTCCCATCCAATGAAAGTAATCATTGTATCTGTCCTTTACAGTGCTGTGAGAATCAAATGGCAATGCCTGGCTTAGCTTGGTTTCTGGCACAGCAAGAGCTTGCTGTATAGTCACTGTCCTTAGTCAATGAGTCTTAACATCCTTTTCTCTGCAAGCCACTTTCTAAGAGTTCCTCCTCTCCTACACAGGCTGCTGTGGCAGGGGAATTAAGCATCTTTTCCCCAAGGTGTTTAAGGAGAGCATCTAGAGTTCCTTTATTTACTGAAATGGACCCAGCACAGGGCCTGCTGCCCACCCAAACCTGGACAGCTACAGTAGAAAGGTATGCCAGGGCCACACATCTTAGGTTTCTGGGAGTCTGAATGACGTCTGGCTGTGATGCCCTGCTTGGCCTGACCTCCTCCCACATACTGGCCTCAAAACCCTCCTTCTTGTTCCTTGGAAGTGGGCTGTGACCTCTTTTCTCCCAGGGTTTTATTTGCCTGGACACTGCTCTGCTCCTTGTGTGGCTGTGTCCCTGTCATCTGCTGGCCCACAGAGTCCACTCAGTTTGTTCTGGTAAAGTGTCTGCCTGTGACACGCAGGCACTGTTCTGTTCACTCCCCCTGCTTCTATCCCTCCCAGGGACAATGCTCCACCTCTGGATGTTCCTGTGGGCTTCTTACTAACTGATTTGGGCTAGTGCAGAAGCCTCCTTAGGCAGGCACTCTATTGTTTAGAACCAAACATAGCAGGGAGGGGAGAAGCTTAAACCAACAGAAGTCTATCCTTGAGGCTGGACAGCCCAGGATCGAGTCCAGTTTTCCCCTTTGAAAAGTGATTTGCTCACTGGCTCACATTTCAGCAGTAGAGAGGGTGTACTCTCCCCACCCCCAGGCCCCTGTCCCCTTGGCAGGGGACCAAGTAAAAGCTTTGCAAGTTTCACATCTGGCCCATCTGTGCCCAGGCTATACCCGCTTCTTCCTCTTTGTGTAATTGTACTGAGTGGCCCAACACGGTGCTAGAGAAAGTAAAAAGCAACCAACCAATTAACACAGACCAGAAAAAAAAAAACGAATGGGGAATCTGCCAGCCTTGCCCCTCACAAAGCCACCACAGTCCCTCCAGACTACGGCGTGCTGATTTATCTGTAGATTGCAGGCAGCATTAGCATCTACCACACAGTGCTGCTGCGAGGATTAAACAAATTAATAGGCATTAACTGCTTACAGTAGTCCTGGCTCGTATTAAAGCCCAGTAAATGCTGGCCATTATTCTGAGTCTTTGCAGATCAACCTAAATAACTTGATTATTTCCCACCATCAGCAAAAGTCTACTCTAGCACAAATGGGAATCTCGCTGTCCTCTCCTTTGGCCTGATACCTCACCTGGCAATGCTCACTGCTCCAGGAGTAAAAAAGACAGGGGCAAGGGTGGGAGGGGACATGAGAATATGACAGTCAGGGATAGAGACTTAGAGGAGGGGAAACAGTAAGATGCCCTCAGCATAGGACTTCCCAGTGCTTTGCAGTACCATAGTCAGTCAATGGGATACAGTCAGAGTGGGGCTGAGTGGGAGGTACGGTTGAGACAAGATGCCCTAGTGAGTGGGAAAGGTGGGTGGCCCCAAGTACAAGCAAGGCAGCTAGAATTCTGCACTCATTGAAGACAGCCTCAGCTTAGAATACAGGCCGCAAAGAATAGCACTCTGGAATGCAGTCATCCCTGCCCTTTGATAAGCTTGTCCTATCCAAGAAGATTCACTATATTCTGGGACTCTGTCCTCTCCTACGTGAAGCCACAATGCCTTCCATGCAGTAAGCACTTGCACTTACTAACACGGTAGAACATTAGACATAACCATAACAGCAAATATATAGGACTCACTAGGTTTGGGGAAAATCAGTAAGAACTGGTTCACACCACACACAGCTCAGCAGGAAGAACTACATATAGTCAGCAGATGAAGTCAGTCTAGCTGGACAAGACAAATAGCACTTCCCATGTGGTTACATACTCACACTCATGAAAGTCCTATACTGTAGAGTCCCCAACATACAGATGGCAGCGACTAGCAGCCCTGCTGAAGGCCATCTGACTACTAAGCCTGGGGATTGAGTCTCCACGGTACCTAATAACGGAGGACCTTGCACCTTTCTTCCAGATATGGAGACTTAGCCTCAGAGGCACCTCAGCAGAGGCTAGAAAACTATCCTTTTCTTCTAGAAAGAAGGTATGTTAGCAAATATGCCTTAAGTATTTCTCAAAGACAGGGTAAAATCTGTAAACGTATAAACTTAAGAATTTATGGTCTCCCTGGCTTTTTTACGAGACAAAAAGACTCTAGTGATATGGAACTGAACAACTGAAGATAATAAAAACTAAAACTGCAATGTCTAGAAAACCAACTTTTTGCATCTTGATAATTAAAATGAACAAAATACGTTTGACCCCAAATAGGATGTGTAGTTTGAGCAAAAGTGGGTCCTCAATCATTTGGAAATGCTAGCACACAACCGCCTGATTAAATACAATTTGTACTGTCAATAAAAAATGCAAATGACTATTTTACTGGCAAATAACAGCATTAGACTTTGCTTGATATGAGGATTAAATTGTGTTTCAAGACCAATTCAGGAGGTCAAATTATAAATGAACATCCCTTCTATTGTCCTTAGGTTGTGGAGGCTGGGATAGGAAATACAATGACAAAAATAATTGCCTGCCACTGTGAGCCATTTCAGTTCAAATAAAATCCACGTTAGTTTTGTGCAGTAGAAAATGATATTTAAGCCCCCAAATGGGTCCTGTAATTTAGCACATAATTCCTTGAAATTCACATGGCATACCCCGACTCATCTGAATCAACTGATAAACTCCCTTATATTTGTATTAAAGAAAATGGGGATTAGGAGGTTGAGGACACATGTTGTAGAGATAGCGTAAGCCTGGGCACCACTTTCATACCTTGGAGTCAGTCTGGCCCAGAGCTAAATGGAGTACACAGGAATGATGTTTGACTGTAAATAGCCCCTCGTTGCAGATAGGCATAAGACATGCATTTCAAATCCCACAGAAAAATATGGAATCACAGATGTTGCTTTTGAGCGCCTTTATTTCTGAAATTACAAATAATCATTGTTGGCATCTGCAAGTGGAAAAATCTAAAAAAAGCAAAGAAATACCTCATCACTGAGAAGGATAGGATGAGAGCTTCGGGATGCAGACAGCCGGCAAGGTACAGACCCACTGTGTAATTCTGCAGGTGTAATGCTGGTGAGGCAGCACCATGGCCCAATTTCCCAAAATTTCCCTTGGTATTTTTCTCCTCCACACTTTTCACATTAACTTCTAGTAAGGCAGCTTTACGCAGCCTCTAATACCTTGTTATTGCTATTGTCCTTCTCTTTATCAAAGCCTGAATGTGTTCCTAGAACTGTTGGTAAACATGACTAACCCAAGAAGAAATTAAAGAGACTTTCTGATTGCATGGGGATAGTAAACAGAGAAGCAAATAAAAAGATTTTTGTTTGCTTGAAACCGGCATTCGGGCAGAATCTGGAGTCAGAAAACACAGAATTGAAAAGCCTCACTGGAGATAGGTGTGAGGAAGCCTCCACGTGCTGACAGTCAGTCTCGGGGTAATCTGAGCAACACGCGTGTGATGTGTGCTGGTGCAGAATTAACTATGTGCTAACTTACTGAATTCACACAGCAGCCCTAGTGGCAAGACTGTGTGTCACCAGCCCCTTCCCCAGAGGAACCCTGGCTAAGCAACACAACATGCTAAACAGTCACATTGGTTCGAGAAGGCATGGCCTGTCAGTCTACAATTCTTACAGACACCCTTATTCTGTCTCTTAGACGTCTTCAGATGTTACTTCCCTTGCCACCCTGCTGGCTCCAGTATCTGCCTCGGGCAGTTTGTCAGTATGACTATGTGCATGGTAGACTTATAAGTCCATTTGACTTCCTGGTTCACACATACGGAAACAAACCTGGAGGTGAAATGGTGGTGCTCAAATCCTCGAACTCCCCTGAGGTGACTGGACCCAGAAAGGCAGTTCCTGTTGTGGCCTTAACTGCAACCTAAGTAGATGTGATTTGACAACCAGTGTAGTAGATCACAGAACCTGAGCCTGAATGTCCCAATCGAGGGACAAACTTCTCTCAACCAGCATGGCAATGCTTTTCTGCAAGCCGCCAACATCCCTTTGTTGCTTACTGCAACCCCCACCGCCTCCCAGTAAACTCTCTTCTCAACTTTGCAAAGATATCAATAGAGCTTGTTTCCAAAGCAACATCCAGCCCCTCCCATGTTACAAAGGCTCTCTAGGAACACCACCTGAGCCCCTTATTTCTCCAGCATGCCCCCCCATCCCTGTGCCCTTCTCTGGGTGCCCAGGTTTCTCTTCTGAAACACACCACAGCTTCCAGCCTTGCCATTACTGAGCCCTCCGCCTGGGGTGCTGCCCTTACAGGCTCCCAGGACCTCTTCAAGTCCATGCTCAAAAGTAGGCCATCCCCAACTTCCCCCATTTAGAAGACAAGATCCACCTCCTGAGCTCCCATCTGCCTCCGCTGCTGGGGTTTCTCGGAAACACGTTCTAATGTACCCTGTGATCCTGTTTGCTTTACTGTGGGTAGCTTTCACACCCAGAACAGCACTCAGCATGTGAGCAGGTGCTTACAAATATATCTGTGCATGAGGAACAAAGAAGACAGAAGTGAGCTCTCACGTTGCCGGGGCCTCAGTGAGAATCCACAGGGCCCGCCGCCTACTAAAGTCTTCTTGTTATACTCCTAGCTCTCTTTCCTCAGTCCTTTACCTGCATTCCTGAATCCAGTACATACACACAGAATTCCATTGGGGAAACCCTTAAAGGCTATATAGCATCATCAAGGACACATCGACCCCTTGGCTCATATTAAGATGATAGCTGTTAGAGACGATGGCTATGTGGATGGATAGGCAGAAAGGTGGGCAGACGCATTGATAATTGGTACAGGACTGGCAAGAGCTAGCTGGCTAGCTTGTTAGATAGACGCCCACACAAGCACTTGCTCTTACAGACCCTTGGAAATGTGAGGCAAGACCTCTACCAATCAAGCTACACCCCAGACTCTTAAAAATGTGTCTTTTGCAGAGCAGTGGTGGTACAGGCCTTTAATCCCAGCACTTGAGAGGCAGAAGCAGGTGGATCTCTGTGAGTCTGAGGCCAGTCTTGACTACATAGAGTGAGTTCCAGGACAACCAGATCTACACAGAGGAACCCTGTCTCGAAACTCATCACTTAAGAACTCATAATTTTCCCTATTCATTCAGTTCAACATACATGCAATTTCTAATGATAAAATGTGGGCAATTAGCATATCCACCTTCCCGAACACTGATTATCTTACTGCGGTGGTGAGAGTAGTCAAAGTCCTACTTCCCAAGTGGACAACACAGTATATTACTGTTAATAACAATCCCCTACTATGCAATAGAACACTAGAACTTATTGCTCCTATCTGGACCTGAGTAGTCAGCGTTCAAGCTCCCCCAGCCTTTCCTGTTCCTATGCTATTAGGTCAACAGTTTCAGATTCTACACATTTTCAAAACCGTGAAGCATGTGTCTCACTATGCCTGGCTAATTGTTACTTCCTATCATATCTTCCAGGCCTACCTACATTGTTACAAATGCCTAGATAAGACTCCACTGTGCACACAGCCCAGTGTTTGTATCAGTTCATCTACTGACAAACAAGTCCATCACCTTGCCTAGCTATTGTGAACAGTGCTGCAATGCACACGGAAGCCCATGTGGCTCTGTGCCACACCGACACAGTCCAGCAGCAGAACTGACTTACCTCTGTGAAGCCCGCTGCCCTTACTTTGTGAGGACGGATAAAGCAGAGTTTCTTGCTGAGTGGACGTCAGATGAAAAGGGGGCACAGACAGAAGCCTGACACACTGCTCTTACACGGCATGTGTCCCTGACCCACCCGCTCTGCCTACCTTCTCACTAAATGAGAGAAAACTGACATCTTTCCATAAAGGCTCAATAGACGGTTTCAAACCCTTTAAGAAAACATCTCATTATACTCTTATTACTGAATTGCTATTTCTATGGAGACACATGAGAGTTAAGTCATAAGAATGAAGAAATGTGATAACAGAGCCATGACTTCAGGATGACACTTTAATTGAGTTGTATGTTTAAGGTACTAATAGACTCATTTTACAGTTGCCTTTTAATCAAAACCAACCAGTATTTGCTGAACATAATCATGTGCACATGGCCATTTGCAATAAGAGTGGTCAAGGATAATCATTAGAAACATGTATTGAATTAAAAAATTAAGATATGATCCCTTATCATGCCCTTTACAGTCTTGTTATAGAGCGAGACATTAGTAGTGAAAAGTTAAGCATCAACAAAAGGTTTTAATGTTTAAGCAATAGATAAGTTATTCGGAAGGAGGACTTTATTAGTTTCCAAGTCAGTCCCAAAGAAACAGGGCCCTGGAGTGTTGTGAAGATGAAAGAGACCATGCAGGGTCTACTATGGTTTGGATTTGTCCAATCTGGATAGAAATTTCTAATGGGCATTATCAAGTCAGCTTGGAAGATGCCAAGAAGTAAAAGAAGACACTCCAGAAAGCTTATCCTCATTCAGATCCCCTGAAAATGGGAAGGGAGGTAACACCTCTTTTAGACAATGGTGCCCCTCTCCAGAAAGACAAAGCAACTAAGGAAAACTCACAATGCCAAACCCCAGAAACCCTGAGAGTGAGTGAGTTAAAACACTGAAGGCAGGTACACAGGGGTATTCTCTTTGGTCACCCTCAAAGGCAGGGGCCTACCATTAGTCGGAGAGTGGTCTACATTGGAGAAGCAGTACAGTATATATGAAGAAAAAGCAGGGAAAATCTATCCTGCTATTTGGCTCAGGAGAACCTCGGCCCCAGTGTCATGGCCCGTAAACTCTGCCTATCAGACACGCTCTGCTCCAATTGATCAGGCAGCCATTTGTATTGATTGGAGAAGCCACTGTGAAATGACTCACTATAACCATTTCTAGCATAGGCGAGATGCAATCTACATTTGCTTCAATTCCTTTGGAGGCTGGGGGCGGTGTACAAGGCTTTATCTGGCCAGTCAGGTTTAGTGTGTGACAATTAGTAGCAGTTACAGGGTGTCAGACCTACATCAAGCCACAAACTCGATGCATATACTATGTCATTTCTTTCTTACAACCAGCCACACTAAGTCCATTCATGGCAGACGCATAGGGTAGAGGATGCAGAACAGGGAGGAATGTCTCATAGCTAGTGAACAGAGGTTAGCACCAAAGTCCACACCAGAGGAGCCCTCCAGCCCCAGCCTTGTGATGAGGCCCACCCATATTCCCAGAAGTTTAGATGGCATGCCAATAAACACAGGGGACAGGGGCTAGCAGATTGATCAAGAGGTACTGAAACTCGGCTTCCCCTGGCTACTAACATGGTCATGGTCCTCACTATGGTTATATGCTATCTGAAGAACTGCAGTTAGAGGTGACCCTACCTCCCCGATCCCCACGTTACAGGTGAAAACGCATGTCCATCAGTGCTTGCCTGAGGTTGCACCCAGACCAGGGTAAAGCAAGGGTACCACTGTGGGTGCTCTGACCTCAGAGGATGCACTCTCAAGTCTTAGGAACTGTGGCTAAACAAGGGTAGGTTGCACCCAATGATAACTAGAGTCAGTGCAAGCCAGGGTTCCAAGAACTCAAAATGATGATAGCTCAAAGAGGCCATCAGAGATTTCTCTTTCCTGGGAACAATCAAAGCCTGGAACACACATGACATTACAGGTTTTCAGGCCCCTGCCCACACCCACAGTGAGGTCTAGTGAGCAGGATAAAAGATGGAGAGGCACTGGTCCTCCTTGCAACCTTGCCCTGGTTTTGGCAGGCCTCTGCCTTCCTTTCTCCTCACTCTTCACCACATTTGCATAGGCTAAGCCAATCAGGGTCCACTCAAGTCTACAACAATGGGGCAGAGTTCCCAGATACCCCTTCTACTTCTCTGCTCCTTGGACAGAGTCCTCAAAGGGGGAAACTCTTCCTGGCTTCCAGACCTGCAGTGGACTTCACCCAGCAGGGTCAAGGGAATCTGTTGCTGCCTCAGCCCCTTGGACCTGGTGCCTTCACTTCCTGGACAGAAAATGTCTTCCAATCTTGGGGGCTACCTTCCTTGCTCCATAAGACACTACTCTTCTTGCCTCTGTGGGGGAACCTGTATTGCTCCAGAGCACCTAATATCCCTACTGTCTGCTTTCTACAGACATGCACTTCAGAGGATGGATTTGGATGTGGGTTAGAATCTGGAGGCCCACAGAGGCACAACACTCATGAACGACTTCTGGGTAATCAAACTGTCACCATGAGACCCTCCTGTTCTCGTTTCTCCTTTCTCATCTGAATTGCTATCTCTACGCGGCAAATAAACTCTCCTGTATCTGTTCACCTTTTGCTGTATATGTATCCATCCCATTCTCTGTCTTCTTCCCTATGTTAAACTCCCTGAAAGAAGAAGAAAGATAGTTCCTTCTATGTAACTATAACACTAGAGCCTTTCCCAAACTTTAAGAATATGAAGGTCCTGGAAAAAAATAATACTAAGAATTCACACAAAAAAGAAATGTTCTGTATCCACAAATTCAATGACCAAATACACTTGGGAATGCTGTGTTGCAGCACATAAGAATCCTTTTGGATGATGTAGACCATCCTATATGGTAATGGGATCTGCCAAACGCTGCTCAGCGTTGCCAGCATCCTCTCAGAATATTTTCTACTACTCTGTGTGCAGCATCATGCCTAGACTAAGAGCAATAGTGAAAATATCTCTAGGCATTTGCTGATTTTCCGTGTGAACAAATGCCCATTCCTTCCAGATAGGGTACTGATGACAGACCAAAAAATGTTGCCACCCAAGTCTAACTGAAGAGTTTATGAGCATTCCTTACTGGAGCATGAGCAACTCAGACGTGGTTCTAACATCCCAAGGCTTCTGGGAACAATTGCTTCTCAACTATAGCCAGCTCCACCAAAGAGTCTTTTTTCACTCAGCAACTATGGGTTGCTAACATAAACTTGAGGAGGGGTCTTAAGAATCTTCCAATTCTCTCAGCTTCCCGAGCCTTATAAGTTTCCTTAGCCTCCTGCGTCTTCTCTCTTCCTAGGTAGAGGAGGGAGGTTCATATTTTAGTTAGAGGAATAAGCTACCCAACAGCATCATTCCCTGCCTTACCTGTTTAACCCTGAGAACAGTCGTGTGAGGCCAGCGCTATTATACCCATAATGCAAGTGAGGAAGCTGGGCAGGATTAACTTACTTGCGGAAGCATAGCTTGTTTTAGCATTTTGAAACTGGGGGTACAGGAATGAACTCCACTTTTTGGTTACCCCTCTTATTTGCCATAGAATATCCCCCTATTGAGAACTACTTCCACTCCCCTCCTTGTCGAATTCCTACATCCCCTTTGGCTCTCTTCCCTCCAAGCAAGGCTTGTCCAACGCCCCACCCCCTACAGCTTCTTCTCTGTACCCACACTGCACTACTAGACTGTATTCCATAGGACAGCTCCAATGTTTATCTGCCTTTGACAGACAGTTCTTTTATGCAAGGGATCATATCTCCTTATCTGCGATGCCAGGTACAGCAGTTGGCATATACTGTGGGCTCAATACATGCTTGCCATGCTCTAAGTCAGTGAGCACTGCTTATGAGATGAAAGCCTAGGGTGATTAAGACCCTTTCAACATGCCAACTGCAACGCATGGACATGAGAAAGCCTTGGAAATATTATCAAGATTTTACAAGGTGGCAAACTGAGGCTCAGGGAGGATAATGAACATTCCCAGATCCACACAACCAGCAAAGAGCAGAAGCAGCATGCAAATCGAGATGGCCCAAGTGCAAAGTGTGCACTCCTTGCACACTCTGTCCCATGCTCCACTGTGCATCTCGCTGCTTTAGTCGTGAGATTCCTGAGACCTGTCCTGTAACACTGCTCTCCCAAGAACATGCCCAGCTTCTTTTGTTGGTAAAGGAAATGATCTAATAAGATAGCCTTCAGCTACATTGTGGCAGAGACTGGAAAAAAAATAATCTGGGCTGCTTTGCAGTTGCGGCTTGAAAATCAAACTGTGAAAGCTAATTTAAAAGCTTTCACACTTGGTTTGAAGGAGGACTGTCAGAGCTGGGAGGCGGTTAAACTGTACACAATCAGCTCAGATACTGTTGGTGAAGGATACATAGGATCCCCTCAAATAGGGTTCCCCTTGTCTTCCTAGTGGACAATGGGCAAAGTTATAGAGAAGGTCACCTGTGCCAGCAGAAGGAAGTATAGAGAAGTAAAAGGTGTCCCTGATGGGTCTGTGCATTGGTACACTGGTCCTGGTGTGGCATGTCACTATGGAGCAATAACAGTACTTCTCTGGGACCATAGACTCTCTGGCACACAACCTATGGACCCTAGCTGTGAGAAAGATACATGGCTGGGATGAGGTAGCTAAAGTTTTTGCTGAAGACTTCATTTTGTCACTTGTAAACAGGGCTAATATTATAGCCATCCAAGTCTTGTGAGGATACAGCCTGCAGGGAATGTCATGGCTAAGTGTCACCTTCTTATAGCAGCGGCAGCCAGGTTGGTGGGGTTTGTTTCCATTTTTGTCTTGGGTTTTCTAGACAGGGTTTCTCTGTGTAGCCGTGGCCATCCTCGAACTCACTCTACAGACCAGGCTGACCTCAAACTCAGAGATCCGCCTGCCTCTGCCTCCCAAGTACCACCTGGCAGTATTTGCTGTTTTATTATGTCAAAAGCAGCCCCAAAGCAATATGCCCCACCCTCAGGGAGGGGCTCGGGCATTCCTCTTCACATCAGTAGTCTAGTGCGTCTCATCTGCATCACCTTAGAGCCCAGTCTCGCTCGCTCGCAATAACCATTATTGTTGTAGTGATTCCTAGAACAGGTTGTGATGAGCTATCAATTCTTGCTCAGTCCCTCTGGCAGAGAGTCATGGAAGGAGTGCCATGCCACACCCAAGGACTTGGTCCCTCCTGGGGGTCTGCCAATTCCCCTGGGGCTGCTGGGCTTGCATTGACCATTTGCTTGCCTGGCCCAGTGCCTAACAAGCAAGCATTCCACTCCTGGATAAGTGGTTTAAGATGAGCAAGGGACACACTGGGGCTTCCAGTTTTTCATCTGAAAAATGAAGGATAAAGGAGATGTGTATGGAGGTGACCTTGTAAAGAGGAAATGAAGCCTGATATTTGAGTCAAGGTGACGAAGGGCAGACAAAAGACAGCCACTGACACCTTTCCAGACCCCAGCATGACCGGTGAGTCTGGGGTGAGCAGAATCACCTGTCTGGGCCTGTTCTTGCAGCTGTTCTGAGCTCTTCTCTATGCGATATCTAATGCCCAAACATCTCCCCTGAAAACAATCTCTCATAACTACCAAAGGGGAGGGGAAAGATTTAATAAAAGAATTTTAATAACAGCAGTTTAATTTTAAGGCAAAAATAACTGTAATTACTTGGAGCCTTCATAACATTTAAAATCTGATTAAAATGTACGTTATCATGTTTCATGGTCCTGCAATTACTGCTGGTGTCTGTGAATGAAAACAGCCCTGGACTGTTTCTTTTCCGTACTTCCACCATCCCTCGGTCATTCGACAGAAAGAACAGTTTCAATGCCCAGCCGGTGGATGCAGGAAGGAGGCAGATGCTCAGGGTTGTTCCATGGCCACTGTGTGTCAGAACTGTGGGCAGTTAAGAAACATGGCTAAGGCTGATGGCATCATCCCTGACACAAACATCTGAGGCTGGGTGGAGTAAACGATGTGCGCAGACACTGAAAACGGAAGTGGTGAATGAGCTTGGACCCTACAGCCGCTTGGCTTCTGAGACTGCCTTCCACTTAAGACCACAAAATGACCAAACTGGGCTGGGTCATTTTGCAATCAGAGCTTCAGGACATCAGCCCATGGAGAGCTCCTTCCGATTTCAGAGGAGAGGGAGAATGAAGGAGGAAGGAGGAGGGATGGAGTGGGAGAGAAAGGAAGAAGAGCGGTAGAGGAGGAGGTAGAAGGGTTCATATGCCAGTTAATACTAAAGCTCCAACACGACTTAATAGGTCAGAATGTCAAGGTCCTCTGCATACTTTGCTTGAAGGGTGTTACTCAGATGTTTTGATGTGAAACTCATAATATATTTAAACCTGCATCCATTCAATAAGCATTTCCCTGGCCATTCCAGGGAAAACTGGATCCCTAAGATTCCTAATGCTACCTCCCTTTTACTTTTGTCTTGCTTTATTAAGATACACAAAGATACAAACTGGCACTTCCTTTACAAGCTTCCTTTACTTATTTCTTGCCATCTCAGTATACCAGAAGACGGGCACTGCCTTTGGTCAGGGATAGCTAGTGTGTTCTGCCACTCCTGCACCACAGCAGCTGGACACCTGGGCGCTCTAGAGTTACAGGAGGTTTTCACTCTGAGATGTCTATTAAATGAAGAATGAGTTGGAACCTGGGGTGACAGCACTGTGAGCAGACGGGCCAATTTGTGGATGCATGTGTCAACTTTTCAAGGCACACTGCTTTTTTCCTTAGTGGATTTGAGTTCGCCATTCCCACCTTCCGCTACCTGTTCTCTCATTTAGCAGGCCGTTACTGAACGCCTGTGGAGCACCAGACAGCTTCAGGTGTCAGAATTCCAGCTGTGAACAATGCATGGAGACCCGCAGACTTCTACTATGATTGAGGAAAAGAAATAAACAAAACCACATAATACTTGCTGCGTCATTGCGTATCCATAGGAGCCATGACGTCACGTGAGGGAGGAGAGTGACTGGCGCATGGCAGGAAGACAGGGATAGCTGAAGTTTGGATCTGGGAAGCATCCCTGAGAAAGTCAAGCTGAACCAACACATTGAATACAAATCAGGAGAGGCTGAGGGCTCTAGTGTAACACATTTTTATACCAAATGGTACAAATATTTCTCACCTTCAATCCTCAGCTTCACTTGGGAGCTTGCCCTTCCTACTTTATAAAGCAGGCTTGCAATGACCATAAAACGAGCATCCCTGTCTCTCCCACCCACAAGATAAAGGGTCCACACAACATGATTGCTGTGATACCTTCCCGCTGTAATTGACTAAGATTCTATTGCCACAAAAGAGACTCAGAAGCCGTAATTTGCTGCAAGAGTGTCTGAGATAACGGGCAGCACAAATGGGACTTTTATCACCATCCAATGATCCACTTTGGTTCTGGGGTTCACCGCCCCACAAGCATCAGAGCACACATACTTAGCTTCAATTTTATCTGGGCGGTTTCAAAACCTCACTGAAGATGTAAGCTGAATGGTAATTTCATTGCCGGCGAAGTGTTGTTGTCGGAGCCATAATGTAAATGCCCATCCTAAATCGTGCCAGTTATCAGCGCTAATGAAAGACTAAAACGGCATAGATAATCCCAAGGCCGGTGTTAATTTGGTTTTAGGCATTTCAGGATTTCCAAGCACTAGATGTGCCTTGGCTCTCCCACACAGGCTAAGCCTCTGCGACATAGGAACTCCCTGGAGAAGCGTCCCTGGAGTTTTGGAATGTCTGGAAATGATCTCTTTTCCATGAGTGTACAAGCTAACATATTTCCCCTGGCTCTGCAATATCAGTTTTATGATTCTTAGCATGCCCCTGCACCACCCAGGCCTGCAAGGAGAAGGCATCAGCCACACTCCCGGATCTGTTGGGAAGCTGCAGAAGGTATACCCACAGAACACAGCAGTGAGGGTTCTCTATCCTGGGGGAGAAGCTGCAAGATAAAGAGATGGACAGAAACTAATTAGACCCATCTGCACTTTGTCCAAGGGTCATTCTGAGAGGACATGATTGTATGTGACTACAATACTGATTTTTAGCTCTGTACCACATTAATTATGTCTCCAGAACCTCACTGTCACATGGCTTTCCAGACAGAGAGCTACAAGTTTCTTTGTGGGCAAGAACAGAAAAAGACAGTATCCTCCATCTCTGCAGTAATAAACCACAGGGCATAGGTGTGTGTAGTTGGGTGTGGTTCTCCCAATGGCCACACGATCAGTGCTCTTTCTAGTAACCCATGCTGGCCTTACCGGCCTGCATTGTCCTACTGTCTGAACCCTGTGATGTTAGACATGGAATTATGATTTCCAAGGCTGACTCTGTCCTTATCCTTTTTGTTTGCTTTTGGCTTGGCTGAAGGGGCAGAGTCCTTGCGAATATTAAAGAATCAGCTTTAAGTTGGGTCCCACCTACTTTAGGATGGGCGCAGTCAGCATTTGAAGACAGGTCCCTTTAAGGCCATCACTATCTATGGATTCTCTGTTGTCACTGCCATGCACCGGGTAGAGACAAACACCCTTGCAGGAACGTCAAAGCTTTTGACAACAAGCCACATGCTAAGTCTATTTACTCCTGATAAATGCTTAGTGGCATGGGCAGGGAGTAAAGCTGGGACAGCTCCTTCCAGGCCCCTTCTGTAGGAAGGCAGGAGTGTGTTTAGACCAATGCCATTCCACTATTCAGAAAGAAAGCGACAATTAGGAGACCTTACCTGGCTGAGTCAGTCATAAGAACATATAAACTCCATCTGGTATTCAAAACAGTGACCTTGGAAATGAAAGAGGAGTAAATCCCAAATCCCAGTGGCTTCACACAGACAAAACCTGTTTCATGTGTCCTCACAGGAAAACGCTGTTCCAGTCACATCCAAACATTAGCATAAAATAAAACGTTCTTAATAAAATTATACAGAACTTTGTTGTCCAAAATGATTCTGTAGATCTGGTCCCTATAGAACTCAAAAGGTCACTGGGAGCATTGTACCAGAAACTGGATTGAGGCAGTCATAACCACGCCACATAAGAGTGTGACAGACCACAGCATACTCCACGCTCTACCTTCCTGTGCATGAGCCTTGGGCCTACACTGGCTGCTCCATCTTCATTGCGGCCTTATGGTACTCTTGTTGGCTTTCTACCACTGAGAAAACCAGTACAGACAGGCCAAGTGAATAATCGAGTTTCAAAAACCAGGTTTTCCAAACTCAAAAATCTCTGGCACTGATGCCTTGCCAAGCACCACAAAGGAGGTAGGCGTACAACTCGGGGAAGCTACCGGAGCATAAGGCATTCAGGATGGCTACAGAGGAAAGGCATGGCTTTCAATTTCTAAAGCAGGTTTTGAAGCACACTTAAAGAGTTCCTCTGGCAAATGAAGGAGTGGAGTTGATCATCAAGTCAGTAAGAACTCAGGAGCACAGAGGCAGGAAGAGGAACTGCTTACCAAGGACTCACAGGCAATTACATAAAGCAATAGTAGGGATCCAGGCCAGTTGGCCACAGGTGTAGGCAAGAAGCAAGCCGAGAGCCATGCACATATGTGTGGTAATACCACACACACACGCATGCATGCATACCCACACACATCTTTCATGTAATTTTTTCAGAGCAGAACCTAATCTGAGTTTGGACACCCGACATGACTGAAAAACAAGCAGAATTCAGCTACGGTCCACAGGTCCACTCAGCTGCAGACAGCCCAGTCTGCTGACACTAAGCTTAGATAAAACTCCCACATGTTCATCTGTCACTTCTCCCTGCTCAGCGATAACCACTCCACCCCTTAGCATGTGTGCCTGTCATGTCGAAGGGGACTAGCTGCAGCCATAAAGGCAATTAAGCCGAGGAGAAAGAAAGCTAAATGTTCAGCATGAGCATAGACAATCCCTTTACATACAGAGCAAACATAAACCCCCAAACAAAAAGACTGCATTTCCAAATCCAAGTAGAAAGCTTGTGCCTGGCAGACTTCGATCCATCCACCAGTACACAAACATGATAAGGTGGAGAAGTTCACTAGAAAAGTCACAGAAAGTCCACCTGAAACCCCATCCTACTGCTGAGTCAATTTAGGATCAAGACTAAATCACTTAACCCTTAAAAGCCTCAGCTTATCTGGAAACGGACAAAGTAATATACCTAACACCATGTTTATGTTGATGATTAAGTCAGAAAATGCATATGAAGTATCTCAAGACTGTAGCTGACAGCGTGCTCATTATGGCCACTTAAAGCGTTATTAATACTACCTGAAACTCTATTTTTGCCCATGCATTTAACATAAGGGAGGAGTTCAGGCTTGGGTGGTGTTAGGAACTTAAAAGTTGTGTTTCCCAACTATCAGCACCAACATGAGTAAAAGCTGTTCCAGTTTACTGAACACACAAATTACACCTTTCTTAAACTTTACAGAATCTCTGTGGAATAGACTCTGATAGCACTGGCATTTTATAGGCAAAGAAACTGAGGCACAGGGAAGATGATATTTTGAACCGAGGCACTCTAGAAAAGGAAAGGCTTTCTTGATGTATCTACTGGGAAGTAATTTGTCTAGGGTATGATAGTTAAATGTGTGAACTTGGAGGCTCTTCTTGGATTAGACTGACATGAAATCAGAGGACTGTGAATAAATCAGATGGGCCTCCATACGATGGGTAAGCCTCCTCAAACCCACTGATGGACAAAATATAGTCAGTCTCTCCAGACATGAGAGGACCGTCTACATGAATGCTGCGTTATTCTGGGCTCTTCCTGGATCTGCAATCCACAAGAAGTGTTAGACTTGCCTAACGGACAACTGAGGTGGATGAGAAAATGTCCCATATGAGTCTCAGTCTCTCCCCTTCCCTCCTTGAAATCCCCAACATCAACTCAGATACATCAGATACTTCCTGGATAAGCCCCCCCGTGCAGTAGGAAGACCTGGATAGAAGCAGAGAACCTCTGTTGGGAGATGGATGTTGTTTCAATCTCCTCTGCTCACTGCTTTCCATCCCTTGTTAGACTATCTGTCTCCTTTCTGGTTCACCAGATTCTTGGATCGATGACAAGCCTTCTTTGCACAACGTCAGGTACAAAGCTTGGAACAAGCAATGCAGTAGGTAATGCCCATTAAGGCTGATAAAATACATAGTTGCCTTGGACCTAGCTGCTTTTCATCATTTACCACATGCCAAGTCACATGCTAGATACTCAAGGTTTGTGTCTGCCTTCACTGTGTCCCAATTTTACCACACATGAAGCTCTCACTAGGTTAGTTAGCCTGCCCTAGGTTGCACATGGTGAGTCGCACAGAGTCCATCTGGAGCCAAAGCCAGAGGTCTCCCACCCCTGCTTCTCCTCCTGCCTCTCCCCTTTCCAGGCTGCACAGCAGATGAGGCCCCAGTGAAAGAGTACCCAGAGCCCCAGGGCAGCCAGGCAAACCTCCCCAGCATACACCTTCACAGCTCTCAGGAGGTGAGGGATAAAAATGAAAGCAGCGGATGTTATCTGAAAACCGCTTAAAGCTTCCTTTCCTTTCATTTAAAAATTCTCTAGTGATTGTTTTTTTACAATACTTAATCATGAAAATGAATCACCTCAAATTTTAGAAAGAAATTCTCCTTCAAAAGCTGTCAACTTTGCACCACAAATTCATTTATTATGAGACCACATGATGCCTCCAAGTACTGCATTTTATTTAAACGTGACATTTTTTCGCTCTGTTTTGATTCCACATCTGAAAATCGCTTCTATCAATCTTTTGCTGGAGCCAAACATAACTATTTTTGCTCACTGGAACATTAAATACAGACTCGGGGTCCTAGAATCAAATTAAAAAATAAAAATAAAGTAGGATCCAGCTGACATTCATAGCTTCATATCCAAAGAGAGCACGTCTGAAAACTGCCTTGAACCAGTTTCTGGGATAAAAATTAATCAATCCTAATCGTTTTGGACCTTGGGTTGGTTTTATTTCTGAGATTCACTCTGGAGACCGTTCACCATTCCAGAGTTTTGAAAAGGGCGTAACATCTTCGGAAAATTACCAGACCTGGCTGGACATTGGTTGTGATCAATGACACGCCACACCAGCCACCCTGGGTTTGTAGGACTGTAATGATGGGCTATTGTGATGCTCACTGCATGCTTCCATTTCCCATACTGTATCATTCTCTTCCTAAGCAGTAGAAGCAAACAGGCAAATCCAATAGTGTACTGTATTCTTCTTTCATTCTTGATGATGACCTGGGTCCTGAACATCAGAAGCAGGAAGGATTGCCCAGGTTCTGAGGAAGAAGGGAACACTCGCCAATCCATCACCATCAGGCTTTGCCTGCTACTGACCGACTTGTGCATAGAAGCTACTAGAACCAGAGAGGCATCAGGCATGGAAAGGAACAAACAAACTATCAAGGATGGCAGAGCTGTGATTAGAGTTTCCAATCACAACTTCTGAGATTCATAATGCTGCAGGGGGTGGGAAATACGAGGAAGAAATGTACCCAGGACTATTTCTGCACCAGCTCTGTCCTCCCGGGGACTAGATGGTACCAGTGGCCTTGGAATGTGTAAGAATGTCTAAAGCAAGGAAAGTGCACGGTCAGATCCAACAACCGTGTCTTCAGAACAAGGGCCAAATGGACATCTCTAAGACGCAATCCTAATTTGCCATCCTCGAACAAATACCTCTGACTTCCTCCTTGCCTCCTCTCCCCCAGACTTCCTTCTGTGCTTCTCTTTTTTCTTCATCCTTCCTAGCTTTCTTCCTTAAATCTCCTTTCTTTCTGGCTCACCTATTTCTCTTTCTTACCTAGCTATCTTCTTTTCCTTCTTTCCATATTTACTAGGTACTTAGAAAGTTAGTCCCCAACTGTGAAGTTCACCGTCTACAGGGAGACGTCACCAACACACAGACAACGACAATATGGTATGCTATAAAACATTGGTGCTATGGGAATGCGTAGGAATTGGGAGCATGGCAGCTATGTACATACTAAAAGAGCTTCCTGATGAGGTAGGGGAGTGATGCCCCAAAGGAAATGGCACACGCATAGGCGTAAAGACAAAAGGACACAATGTTTTCAAGAAAACAGAGGTAGCTCTGGAGCTGAGGCATAGTTACAGAGAACGCTATGAAATGAGCCTGCTGAAGTAGACAAAACCCTGTTAGGAGGAACTTTAAATGTGTGGGTTTTATGAGAGCAATGGATGGAAATAATAGGCTTTAAGCAGAAGTGGCAATGGCGACCTGATTTTTAATTAAACCTCAGTACACACGTGTACACGTACACACACACACACACACACACACATACCTCTCTGAGCACACAGTTAGCAAGCTAACTCATTAGTTTCTGTCTTTCATACTTCATGGTTCTCTATCATGCCCTACTACATCTAGCACCAGATTGGCTGCATGTTTATTGCCTGCCAGTACCAAACGGGTAAGTCTGAGAAAATACGGATGTGGCTTTGTTCGCGGATGTCATCCTTGTCCCCAGCACATTGTTTAGCACAGCACCTATTCAACAAATATCACTGGGCGAACTGTTTTCAAAGATGGCACAGCTCAAACGACCTCAAGTTCACACTTGGAGAAAAGCCCTTGCCTTTAAAGGGTCACATCACTCAAATGTGTTCGGTCGCCTCCACCAACCTACGTAACATAGAGGAAATTTCCGTTGTAAAAAAGTACAGCAAATGTTAACTAAAAATGAATACTGACCCACAGAAAATACTATTACTCTCTCTTCAGTTTCCCCTCCCTTCACAGGAGCCCTGGAATTAAGGACTGGGCCATAGTATGTGTTATGGGCGGAGCAAATAGCTTCTGATTCAGGGAAGTTTGACAATCAGTCCAATGGATTCATTAGCTTTGAAGGTAAGCAATCTTCCTATTTTCAACTCCTACAATCAACACTGTTCAAAGAGAAAGAAATCTTTGGAACATACTGTCAGATACTGAGCCCTAGAGGATCAAAGCAAGTCTCTTGGCTGCTGACGATGTGTCCATGCTTCCCCAGGGGACTGATAACACTCGGACACTATGTCGTAGCTACAAGAGTGACTTATCATAAAGCTGGCAATTGTGACTGTTTCCCTTCTTCATAAGACATATGCATCGGACCAGGAGACTGGAGCTGACAGCAAAGCACTGTGTAACAGGAAGGAACGTGAAGACTGGGCCCATAAGACAAATCCTGGTTTTGAGTTCCAACTCTGCCACCACGTAGCCAAACAACCTTGAGTTGTTTAATGTATCTGGGTCATAATGGAGAGTGGGACGGACCACAATGACTCTAATATTTCACTGACTGGTTTAACTGAGCTAATCTCATGAAGACATTAGCATATAGGAAGTTCAAAAAAATGTCATATTTGATCCTGAGTCTATCCCAGCACACCAGTGCCCAAGGGATGCTTATGAGATTGGCACCCTAACATAAGCATACCTAGATTAACTTTCAGGTGACCACACAAAGTAACATGAACAGAGCTTCAAATCCAGCTCTACCTCTTCCCTTATTTAGAGATATATTTAAAAAAAAAAAACCACTGGTCACTCAAAAGGCTATCACTGTTTTTGTGTGACTGATTTGAGGCATGGCCTTTAACTACACAATCTCAGTCTCTTCATCCATAAGTTTTTTACCACAGGGTTGACTATAGATTGTTATGGTCCTGTCTGGTCTAAAACTCTATAAAATACAAGATGGTATTATAAACAGAAAAGTCCCAGTTGCTCAGCAAACGAGAGGGTTAAAAATGATTGTACATCAAACTGCTCTGTCATCTTACATTTGCTCAAAATTAAAATGACTCTTTGCAGAATTCAATTTGGATAAGCCCATGTCAATACTCCTAATACAAGCCATCACTAATGACAAGATTGATAACTCAGAAGGGCGAGTCATTTCATGTTCACTGTGCATCATGTTCAATCCGCCAAAAGGAGTTTGTGTGTATAATTAATGTGCTTTGCTTTCTGCCTTCATTTGGAAACATGTAAAAGGTCTCTAGGGAACTCTGTAAGTTAGAAACAATTAATAAAATAAAACCACTTAATTAAAGAGAATAATTGGAGCCTATTTTATAGCAGAAAATGGAGGGCTAAAAATCACGTTGGAAACACATTGTACAAAAATTGCTGGGTGCTTTAAGAAAGAACAATTGGTGGACAGAGTACATGGAAGTCATGATAGCAAAGGGATCTCCCAGGCCCTTTGTTCTAGGATGATTGAAATCCGACTGACTTAATGAGTATACCAAAAGCACAAGTACTGACCCTACAATCAATGTACATTTATAGCCCCTTTTATTTACACTCATTATATAGGGGCCCATAGGCTAAAGCTGTCTCCTCTTTCAGCCTTATAGGAACTCTGAGAAGGGCAGTACCTAAACACACATCCTATAAAAATAAGCCTATGAAGGGAAGAAAGGATACTATGAAAAACATAGGAAGGGCTTACATTGCAGCCTAAGAAACAAGGAATGTTTTCAGATGCCCTGAGTTTTCACTGGAGATAAGAATTAACATTTAACTGCACTGAATGAGAAAAATAATCCAATTACAGATGTAATAGTATATACGAAGTCACAGATACATGAGTGCACATATTGCTTTGGTAAATCACATAAAACTCACCATGTCCCGAGAAAAGAGTACATGTTTCGAGCAGAAAGAGATAAAGCTGGGTACCAGATGGGGAAAGAACACGGACATGGAATCAGATAACTAGTCCAAATCACATAATTATATGTATGTGACATCTCCAGCCTTTGCTTTCCGAATGAATAAAAATGGGCTTCTAGGAACACACAGATGGTAGGACACTATACTGTGGTTTCCAATATCTGTGTCTTTCCTAATAAGAGGATTATGCAGCCCTGCCTTTGTCATGTGACTGTCAGTACCTCAAAGCTGATGGAAAATAACCCCCTGATCCACTATCAGGTTTGACCACTGGTCCTATGAGCTGCTTTGACTAATGGAACATGGATGGACATGACACGAACATGGATGGACATGATGCGTACATGCCTCAGTCTGACAGAAGCTGTAGAAACACATGGGTCATGCGGTTCAGACTTTCACGCTTTTTCTCAGCCATCATAAGAACTATGCAACCAAACTGGAGCTGTTCTCTGAGCCTGGGTCTCAAGAATTAAGCAGTTCTTTGATTGGGACTGAGGCTATAGCCAAGCCCCCAAACAACTGAAATTCTGGGGTACCTTCAGGCTGCCATTACAGTAATTGACATTATACGACAAAAGGGTAAAGACAAACAACTAGCAAAATAAAAATAAAAGCGGCACAAAAATTTTATATATAGAGTATATTGAAGAATCACCATCACCAGTAAAGACACCCTATGCTAGGTAGACAATAAATGCTTGATTCTTCACTTTAGACCATGCAGGAAGAGGCAAAATTCTGGAGTTAAGCGTTATCTCAAAGGTCTTGTTGAAGCACATATTATCTTGTTCCCTATTTTAGACCTGCCATCAGATTTAAGTGGACACGTTTCTGCCTGCTTTTCATACTTACCTTAGGCCAGTCCTCAAGCTCTTTGTACTTAAGCTTTTACCCCAGAGCAGATGAAGTGTTATTACCTACTTAAAGCCACGGTTCTGACAGCTACATTGATTCTTTTAGTCTGGAGTTCTAAAAACCAAGTCTAACACCTACTCAGTAAAGGGCATTCACATGTGCATCTGCAACTATTATGATTGTCATAATAGATGTGCCAACTCTAAGGTGGCTTTATTTACTCAAGAAGATTCCCCTCACACCATCTCAATGACACTGGTTACAAACTACCACTGTTGAATGTTTAACTACAGACTGATCAATATCCCCTACACACTACCTCATATGTTAAAACCAATGTGATGTGATTAAGAAGTGAGGCCTTTTTGGTGTGATTAAGTCATGAGAATGAACCTAGTGGGTGGGGTTAGTGGTCCAGAGGTCTCAGAGAAATGCCTTTCCCTTTTTACCTTGCAGGGACACTACCTGAAGGCAATGAATGAGCCAGGTCCCCACCAGACACCAAATCACTGTCAGCAACTTGGTCTTAAGACTTCTCAGCCTCCAGGATCATGAGAAGTGACTTTCTGTTGGCTTATTGTCCTTTATGGCAGCCTGAGCAGCTAAAACACTCAAGCAAAATATACCCATGATTGTGCACACAAGCGTACATGCATACACACTATTCAAATAAAACCTTTCCGCCCTCACTATTAGAAAATTGGGGGGGGGGTTGAGGAGGGAGGGAGAAGTGAGAGAAGGGAATGGGAGCAGAGGAGAGAAGGAAAACTGTAGTTGGGATGTAAAATAAATGAATAAATTAAATTAATAATAAAAAATTGAAAAAAGAAAAGAAAATATGTTTCTATCTATGAATGCGTGAATGAATCAGAACCAAAGTTGTTTATAATTCCTTTGAGCTCTCAATGAGAAGATAAAGTGGTGAAATCTAGGCTCAGCATAGTATATTCAGTAGCTAGTTCACTGATTGTTTTTGCTTAAAAACTGTTTGACAGTTTGATACATCTATATAATGAATCTTAGCCATTTTCACCACACTACTCTTTCTCTAGTCTTCCCCTCCTTCTTCCTAACAAATGCACTTCCTACTTTCTGGGGTGCTCACGTGTATGCATGCAAGCAAGTGTGCATGTGAATGCATGTGTGCATGCACACAAGCATGCGAGCATGTATGTGTACATGCATGCGTGTGTGTGTCTGTGTGTGTATTTAATTAGGTTTAATTAGGGTTGGTTTCAATGTGTAAGAGTAAGAGGTCATTTACTGGAGCATGGGAACTCACTAGCTATGTCACTGAAGAAAGTGGCATTCCCTTCCCCCAGAAACTATTAAGTGACAATATACCCTCAGGGAAGCATGGAACCCATTGGGTGCCTCCTCTATTCATGATAAAATGTTGATGTGCCAAATCCCAAGCTTTGTGCAGGTAAGTTAATGATGTAGGAGTGTCTTCTATCTATCTGTTGCTTTCATTGGTTAATTAATAAAGAAAACTGCTTGGCCTGATAGGTCAGAACATAGGTAGGCAGGGAAGACAGAATTGTGGGAGAAAGAAACCAGAGTCAGGCAGATGCCATGAAGCTCCGGCCTAAGATGGATGTGGGTTAGAATCTTCCCGGTAAGCCACAACCCTGTGGTGATACACAGATTACTAGATATGGNGTGTTGTTATTTCGGGGTATAAGCTAGCTGTGCGGGAGCTGGGTGGGATGAAAAGCAGGCCCGCTCCCATTTCACTACAAGTTAATAAGCTTGCGGTGAATTAATAAGTACAAGGGTCATATCATGAGCAAAGGACATCTTTCTGCTGCATTCTTCCCCATCCTCTGGCTCTTACATTCTGTACACTCCCTCCTCTAGAATGTTTCCTGAAACAGGGAGGGATGATATAGATGCCTCATTCTAAGCTGAGAATGCCACCATCACTGATTCTCAGCACCTGGACCAGTTATAAGTCTCTTTATTCCTTACTGCAAATTTCCATTAGAATATCAGTTACTATATTGCTGGTCAGATCATTACAAAGCAACCACCCCAAACCTTGGGAAATTTCTTCATTCATAAGCTAAATGGACCTATTCTTGATCTTCAAATGACTGGCTGCACGCATTTACTTTGGTGATTTTTACATCTAAGTAACTGATTCTTAAAATTTTAGGGGGGAGTCATAGATGTTCTTCATGGTGACAGAGACACTGGGGGCTCTCTACAGACACACATGGGCCTCAGGATACTAGGTGAGCTCTCTACACATCCTCAGCTGATGTGTGATGAGTATCCAGGCCCCAGCTGGGAATGAGGCCTATGGGAGTGAGAAGCTGTCCACCTAAAACAATTACAAGAACCAGTGTCCCAATTTTCTGTGCAATGACAACAGGTGAGCCAGCTGTGCTTCAGTTTCCTAGGATCGATGTCATCACTGAAAAATTGAAGTAGTTACAGCCCTTGCCTCATGATAGTGCTGCAGAGACTGTGACCGTACAGGGAAGTGCTCAGCATAGAGCCGGACACTAGACGCTCTTGGTAAATACTACTCCTATATTCAGACAGTAGACACCGGAACCCATAAAGGCATGGCGCTTGCCCACACTGGTGGCAGAGCAGGATGAAGCACCGCAGGTTTTTCATGAGGGGAGCTCATACTGAGTCAAGTGCTGAAGTGAACAAACCAGGACATAGAGAAGTCAGAAGTGCTAAAATCCGCTCACTCTATCTGTCTGTAGCTCAGCTGCTCCATCACACCAGCTGCTTGGAATGTTCAGACGTGTCCTAGCTCGGCACAGGATCACCCCGTCCTATATTCATTCCATCAGCTTCAAATCTAATTTCACTCCCAGAGAGGTTTTTTTCTTTTTTTGAGCCAAAAATTGAACATCCATCCCTATTTATAGGGAAGGGACATTTCCTACAAAAGTGCCTTGTAAGGATTCAAATCCTGTTTCCTCAGCAATTTTCCCTCTTGATCACATGGGGTCTATTTTGATTTCTTCTCGGGTTTAAACACATCTCAGAGGCTCAAGCTGAGAAAGGAGTAGAGGAGGCTTATGAATGGGCCTATCCACCGGGGTGTGCTGAGCCACCCTCTATGGAAAAGGTGCAACGTTGAGATAGGGAAGAAAGAAAGAAACAAAACTACTCTTGGTTGCAAATGCAAAGCACAATCTAGAAAAGTTTTGGACAACCATCCCAAGTGGAAAATTAAGAATTATAAAAAGAATAGTATGGGAAATTGAAATTCAAAGGCAGCCTGTAAGACTTAAATAATAAGGGATAAGCCATAGTTTCATATGGACTATGAAATCTAGGTTCATGGTCCATACTGATATTTGCCACTTCTAGAAGCTTGGGAATTGCTTTCCTCTCTCCAGCATAGCTATCTACAAGAAAAAACAACCACTCAGAGGCAAGATATCAGACTCCATAATCAAAAAGACTTTTGAACTTAAGATACTGAGGGATACAAGAATATTCATGGCAACATTTTATGACAGGAAACATTACTAGAAAAATAGCTCCATATCTCCCACAAGTAGATTAGAAAATAGAGGCTACATTTACAACAATATTATGCATCAGAGAAAATTAATGGTTTGCATCTAGACCCATTAATGAAATCTTGAAAATACAATGAAGGTTGAAGTCCCAAGATTATTTTGCAATATATTTCCATTGGTATAAAGTATAAAAGCAGGGGGATGTGTGAAATGATGTAAGAGCTTGTTGAGGTATACACAGTGAAAATCATCATGGGATTTGCTAACATAAAATTCAGTCTAAGCATTTACCAAAAAACGGGTTCCATTGTGACTTTTAAGACTCAAGGAAGCCTGCACTTTGGCTTGAGAAGAGAGCACCTGGCTTTTAATTCTATTAGTCATGAAGTTGTTTGGGGGTGCCACAGGCTTCTCTACCTATATTTGGAACTTCAAAATTAGAAAACAGATTATATAGGCCATGTGCCCTCTAGTCCACGCACTCAGGCAAACGCAGCTGAAGATGCTTAAGAAATGAAAGGCTGCACCCGTACTGAGCATGGGCAGATGCTGCTGACACTGTCACCATCCCCTAAGCAAGACAGTATGGCAATGATCCACACAGCATTCACACTAGACTGGGCATTAGCAAAGTATGCAGGGAGATTTGTATGGCTTATATGCCAATAGTACAGCATCTCTATAAAACACTACTTGAATATCTGCAGGTTTATCTAAGTCTGGTCTTGGAACCAACATCCTGGGCATAGCCAGGGAGAGTAATTCTAGAAAAGTAGAAAAAAATAATTAGATTTTTTAAGAAGATGAGTAGCTACCTTCTGAACCAAATGCATACCACTGAATCCACATAGCTTGGCCAACTCAGGTAGTAACCCCTTTGGTTTCCCAATGAAGGGAGAAGCTATGAGTGTGTCAGTTCAAGTGGAGAGGCTCCACTCCAGACAAGGCCTCTTTGATTGCAAAGCTTGTGAGTCCTCTGCCTCAGCAGGCTCCTGGACAACAGAAGCCCCATGGTATGGAGAAAGACAGTGTCTCCGAAAGCTGCAGTGCCTTTCTCAAGCCTGCCTGGAGCTTTCCAGGGCAAATACAGAGAACCTGACTCTGGAGGTTGTCTTACCTCCTTCTACTGTGTTCTGCTAATCCCTGCACACTGCAGACAAGCTCAAAACACAGCCAATACTCTAAGCCTTCCCAGCTCAGCCCCTTTCAAATGGTCTGCATGAAGTCAGGGACCATGCGCCTAGTATGAGCAGCAGTGAAAACACGGGAGAGAGATGGGAGCACACAAATCAGTGGCGGTATTATCAAATATGTTCATGCTTTCTTCCTCCTCAAACCAAAATAGCAAAATGGCATTGCTCCAGCTTCTGATAGCCATAGACTTTCCGATTTAAATACTGTTATTGTCTCTCCTGTTTATGAGTTTGTTTCCCATCTCAGGAAATTTCAACCCACGCATAAGCTACAAATGTGCTCCCTTCCATTTTTTCCTCCTTACTCTTAATTAGGTAGTAAAATGCAACCCACCTACGTGAACGAGATGAGTAAAAGAGAGTAATAGCTAAATGCATTTTTCATTTCCCATATAACGATTTCTAAGTTCCCTGGAGCTAACTACATAGCACTTCCCCCAGGATGGAGGGCTGAGATTTTTACATCCATCACTGAGTGTCAGAGCTGAAGGGGACACAGAAATGCACCCCTCATCTTGCCTGGTATTTGGCACATGCCAGTGGCATAATAAATATTTGAAAAGTAAATCATAACAGCTCATAATTATAGTAGCTCACATATATCAATAAATGTCAGGTGTCAGATGATACTCTTTTTTGCATCTGTGTGTATGTATGTACATTCACTCATACATGTGTAGTGGTGTGGATGTGCATGCATGTACATGCATACATTGGTGTTGGTGTGGAAGCATGTTCACATTTGTGTGTACAGGTGAACATGCACATGTGTTTGAGCCTGTGGAGACATGAGGTCAAATTTAGTATTTTCCTTGATTGCTTTCTACCTCAGATGCTGAAACAAGGTCTTGTCATTGAACCCAGAGCTTCACTAATTTGACTAGTCTGGTGATCCATCTCATTCTGGGAATCCTCGCCTCTGCCTCCTGTATCCTGGGATGCCAGGAAGATTGCCTTGCCCACTTGGCATTTATGTGGGTGCTGGGCACCTGAACTCCAGTTCTCATGATGACAGAGCAAGCTCTTTGCTCTCTGAGCCATTCTTCAGCCCCAGCTGTCAGATAATATCCTAAGCTCTATACCTACAAAATCTGAATCTCATTTTACAATGATTTCAAAGGCTGGAATTACTATTGTCCTTACTTTAAAGACCAGGGTAGTGAGACTTGAGATCATCAAGTCACAGTGGGCAAGTGATAAATCCAGCATCTAAGTTGTCAGGTATGGATTCCGTGTTTTCAACTCCCCCACTGCTCTGAATATCCCTTAGCAGAGGTGGTGACAACCAAGCCCAAGAATATAAAATGATGTTCTCTAAGTCATCCCCCAGGGAAAGGGCATGAGTCTGAAGACAACTTCCAATCAGAGCTGGCGCCTGATTTGTTTGTGCACTTGAACAATAAGCATACTTTTCCAGAGACCTGATACGTGGGGTGGGTTATCAAAGACGTGAGGGCTGGCATCAGAGACTGTAAAAGTTCAAGTCTAACCATCAGGTCACACATGGTGGTCAAAGAAGTTGTCTCACTTTTCTTTCCACGAACACAACTAAGAAAAGAGTCACAAGTCAAGTTGTGGGCAGGTTGAGAGGGATTAAAAGGAGTGGCTTGGACCTCAGGGAAGTTCCCATTGTGTTTGTGTGATCATCATACCAGAAAGCATCCCAAGAAATCCACTCAGGTCAGGGGCTAAGCAACAGAACTTGCTTTAAGCCTGAACACCGGAGTAGGACACACCCAAGAGCGCTCCACTTGCCAGCAGCAAGCTATCCAGGTCTCCACTCCTCTGTTTTGCTTCCTGTTCTTGAGAAATCCATTACAATGCCCAGCACATGGCAAGGCCTTAATCTAAGGAAAAACCCAACCAACCTCACAGGGAGCTAGCTATACAGGCGGCAGAACTGGTTCCCAAGTTGATATCAAGATGCTACAAATTGAAGGAACTACCTAACTGAAGAAACCACAGCCAGAAAACAACACCTTCCCTATGGACACAAGTGTTCACACTACTAATGATTTCCTTTCTCATTATTTTACACACTTTCACCTCAAATAGGAAAGTAACAGACAAGAAATGCAGGTGATAGACATGCATGTCCCTTGCATGAGCCGAAGAAATAGACATGCATTTCATCATAATATATAATTGCCATCAGCAAAGAGTATACTTCTCAGTCACTTTCCCAGTTCATCAAAGCTTCAGCACGCTTACTTGTCCAGGACTGGCACCTCCTAGGGGCTTCCATTCTAGATTTAGGTGTAGAGTGAAACCAAGGCTCTGCTCAGGTTCTCCGAAACTATCTTCCTTAGAGCAAGGAGATCACGATACCAGCAAGTACTTAACCTAAGGCTGGAGATGGGGTATTCACGTAGGGCCAGAGATGGAGTACTCACCTAGGGCCAGAGATGGGGTATTCACGTAGGGCCAGAGACAGGGTGCTCACCTAGGGCCAGAGATGGGGTACTCACCTAGGTCCAGAGATGGGATGCTCACTTAGGGCCAGATATGGGGTGTTCACCTAGGGCCAGAGATGGAGTGCTCACCTAGGGCCAGAGATGGGGTGCTCACCTAGGGCCAGAGATGGGGTACTCACCTAGGTCCAGCGATGGGATGCTCACTTAGGGCCAGATATGGGGTGTTCACCTAGGGCCAGAGACAGGGTGCTTACCTAGGGCCAGAGAGATGGGGTGCTTACCTAGGGCCAGAGATGGGGTACTCACTTAGGGCCAGAGATGAGGTGCTCACCTAGGGTCAGAGATAGGGTGCTCACTTAGGGTCAGAGATGGGATGCTCACCTAGGGTCAGAAATGGGGTGCTCTGAAAGGTACTTAGGAGGATCATCAAGTTCAGAGCTAAGACAGCTACAGTCATGACTTTCTCCATGTGAGGACAAAAGCATCCCGAAACTGAACCAAGCTTCCTCCAGCCGAGAAGCCATGGCTCCTGGTTGTAATTCCAGGTTTGTGCCCTCCCATGACTTTCTCTAAGCTAACTCTCTTGACAATTTTTCCCTACAGCTTAATTTCTTCTCTCATAGTAAACAACAGTGTACCCAAGTGGCAATCACATTCCAGCTCCCCTCCAGTCAGGAACCTCCACTGACAGGCCTCCCCCAGGTGTCTCCACGAACAGCAGGCGTGCTCTGCTATAGTGGCATGTCATTTGTATTTTAATAAATAAAGCTTGCCTGAGGATCAGAAGAAGTAAAACCGCCACACGGGCCAGCCTTACAGGCCACGCAGCAATAACACACACCTTTAATCCCAGTAGCGACACTAGCTTGGCATAGAAACCAGGTGGTAGGGGTACATGCCTTTAATCCCAGAACTAGAGAGGATTACAAAATGAGAGGTGACAGTTCTTAGTCTCATTCTCATTCTGAAGTTGCCTGGAGGCAAGATCTCCATTTAGGACTGAGGTCGAGGTAAGAGCCAGTGGCTGGTTGTTTTGCTTTTCTGGTCTTCAGGTTGAAACCAAATATCTGTCACTTAGTTTTTATTAATCATGCTTAACTCTGCTGGCTTCCAGGCCTCCTCTGAAAGCTAACCTGAGAGCAGACTGTCCCAGGGCTGCTGGGTCCAGCACCCAAACACAGCGGAGATGCTTAGAAAACACTCATGAGTGAACGGATCAAGGTGGGAATGATTGAAGCAGGAGAGCACAAAATATAAAAAGATGCTTGCTTTTGAAAAGGACAAGTCAGCCGGGAAGAGACCTCAGTGAAACTGCAGCCTTGACAAATGCTACCTTTAAAAAAAAATAGCACAATCATTCTTCTCTAGACTAGTTTACTCATAAAGAGTTAAACTTAACTATCTCCAGTCAAATTCCCACATCAATGCCCAAAGGTTTAGTTGGCTAGGAAAAGCACTGTTTACCTCTGCATGTGAATCCGATGTCTAATGATTGAGATGGGGAATAAAAAACAGGGAGAAAGCAAACCAGCACAAAGACAGAGAAAAATCCTTCTGTGACTTTGGGTAAGTCCTTTCCCTTTCCCAGGGACCTGGATTTCCCATCTTTCTCCCCTCCTTTCTGATTTTTAGCTAAGTGCCTTGTAATTTCACTTTCCTCGTCAGTCCTGACCTAGAAATCCATTGTACCTTGTAAATGTTTTTTTTTTTATGGTCGTTTTAAAGTTCACACCATTGTTGCAGCCAAAGTCTAGAGAATGCTTTTAAATCTCAAGTTTAGAAAGTGATTTCAAACACTTTCCAACAACACTAAACTTCTGTTGCTGTTTCAGCATAAACCCTGGGACCGGAACCTGCTCTCCTCTGGTTTCTCTACATGTTAAGTGCGTGCTTAACAAATCCTTCACCACAAGGTTGACCACGACTCTGGCTGGGCATCCATTGGAGCTTGGGAAATAGGCAGGAGCTCTTTGTCCTGCTCTGAAGATCTCCTACTGGACCACAATGTCTTCCTGCTTACCAATGTAGACCCAAAAAGATCACACAGACCCTGCTGGACCTAGGTTGGACCTAGGCACAGATGGGTTTCAGAAGGGGCAAACAGACAAATGGCCAGGAGGGGCTTCATGGAATGCCCTGCATCCAATTGTATAGATGGTTGCAATTGCCACAAAACACAGTGATGGTAGCATATGGTCATGGGTATGCTGGTAATTCATCGTTTTAATGTACATGTTATGTGCCAGGTAGCCATTCAACCAACATTCACTGAATATCTGCTATGTGCCTATTACTGTTGAGATATTTTGATAATAAGGAATAATGAATACTAAGTAAATGGAAATACATACATACCATATATGTTCCTACATGTATATAGAACATGTGCTTCTGGGAACACATAGTGACTAGCAATTAGTTTCCTTTACTCAACAAACCAAAAAAGTCAGGACTCATATCCAGAGGAAACACTTGTACATGAACAAGTGTCTCCCACAGTGAGGCTGGCACTGCACCCCGATTTATACTCTTACATTCCTTGCTTTCTGCAGTAAGAATGTTCAGGGGCTTTGAAGGGACACCACTGAAAGTCAGTGATTTTCAATCAGGTCATTTTACGCTCTGGGAGACAATGAAGAAGGATGGTTCTGACTGTCACAAGGAGTGGATGGAGGAGTACTGACATTGGGTAGAGGTCAAGCATGAGGGCCCAGACACCAATAACAGAGACCGGGAAGGTCTGCTTAATGTCTAGTCATTCCAAAAATGTCAGGGTCAAACTTTAAATAAGGCTATTTATATAATTAGATAATTTAGAAGTGAGGCCTTCAGTTTAGTTTAATAAAAAATCTAAAGAGTTTTTTTTTCTAAGACTATTTGAATTTCCATGGAAATTTCTAAGAAGCATTAATGTTTCTCTTATCAAAAAAGAGACTCAGGGAAATTTACAAATCATGACAGTTTCTTATGTACACCATTAAATGGTATGTTTAATACCTCTTGATTCACAAGAGAACTGTACCTGAGCATGTCTTTGGCACCACAGCTTACAGGGCCACCATTTAAGACTTGGTATCTCCCACTTATAAGATGAACTTATCTCCAGAAAGACATGTGGACCCTGAGGCCTAGCTCAAGATTTGAGAAAGGCTGTAACTCGGTATCTGACGATCAATAGCTCAATTTGGGATTTAGCACTCTGGAGGCAGACTGTGCAAAAGACTGCATAAAGAATCTGCTTATGATGGAGGCCCAACTCATATTTGTAACATAATCGCCTGATAAAAACAGTAATGACCTCTGTCTGACTTTACGTGGCATGATGTGGAGCACAAGATCCGTAAAAGGATTTCCACCGACCCTGCCCTCAAGAAAATCCATCTAAGCCCCAGGTTTCTCTATCAAGACTGAAGAGCTCTGAAAGAAATATCATTTTGTCCTGAGAGTGCCGACACGCACAATATGTACAGAAGATTATCTTGTAATAATACAAGATTGTCCTCAAGAACTCTTTCTGCTCATGTGACCTTTAAGATGCATATATAATATGCTCCTTAGAGCATCCCCTTTACAAGCAAAACCTGGTCTCACTCCCATTCTATGCCTGCCTAAAAGACAATCAAAAGGTTGAATGATTAGAATATTCCACTTCCAGTCAGGTTGTGACGTCACTTTGCCTCTTCTGTCCAGCATCCAAGATCCCTTAATGATTCAACAGTGGCTAAATTTTAACAACACAGCTTATGAGTCAAGTGAACAGTTAAGAACAAGGCTGAAAAAAGGCGCGCGTGTGTGTGTGTGTGTGCATGTGTGTGTGTGAGTGTGCATGTGTGTGTGCATGTGTGTGTGCGTGTGTGAGTGCGTGTGTGTGCGTGTGTGTGTGGTGTTCAACAGAAACAACCCTGGTAGACCCCATTCACCATCCACACCCAAGGCCCACTTTGCAGACTTTTGTGTTTAGTGGGAAATAAAGAGAACAATGCATTAAGTATGACAGAAAGCGGGGTGAGTGACATAAAGAGGCCGGCTGCATGCACTCATCTGCCTCCTAAATTGCCTACGATCTTCTTCTATTATCTACGATCCACTGTTTCCACATTTGAGAATTACGTCCTGAATCTATTAGCCAGAAGTGGTTGAAAAGTAATCGGCAGTCACAAATTCCAAGTCCGCATGGAATAAATCAGGGCGGGTGGGTCCCCCACCACTGGCACAGGCGGGGACATATTTCAAGACTGTCATCGCTAGATTCTTATAAAACTCAAGTTCATTTTTCCCATTACAAATTATACATCCGTGGCACCATTCCGAAACACATATCTGAAGATACTTAAAGGATTATTAAAGAATTGGATACAATTTTTCCAACCTTATTTCAGACCACTCCAGGAAGCAAATCCCAAGGGGGTTACAGGAAAATTGAACTTTTTTTCTTTTAAATCAGTAAAATTTCCTGACTACAAAGTGGTACATCTTGGGAGATTCATTTATGGCTAGGATTTGATTTTGTGGATGCGGGCATGCTAATGCTGCCAACAACAAATTCAACAAAACAAATTGAAAGAACCTTTATGTTTTAGCAGGCAACACTGGTAGAATAAATGAACAAATGGGTTATTTTATGATGGATGATAAGCCTCAATGTTAAAGAAGCAGTAAGGAAAACAAGAAAAGAATAAACACAGGAGGCTGAAGAAGGGAGAGGCTGCATTGCCAGCAGCCATTATGAGACAGGTCCCCTAACAGTGCAGAGTTCTGTCATTTCAAGGTTTTGTTCAGCCCTAAACCAAGAATGTATACACCTTGATTCATTTCTTTTAAATTTCTGAATTTAAAAAAGTATTCTTTCTTTTTATTAACCTGGGAAGTGTTTTGCAAAAACGAATCATCTTTCAAATTACTACCATTCTATTAATATTTAACATAAAAGAAACTTGTCCCAGGGTAAATGATCTCTCCAATTATGTTAAATAAATGCAGACTTGCAACAGCTGGACATAAAAGCCAAGAGATGAAATTGTGGACAGCATCACCCTTCCTGNGCCAGTTTTCCCTTGTCCACTGCCCTCCTTCAGTGCTTCCGCCTTTGTTTACAAACAAGACAGCTTGGTGCTACCTGGTGCCTTTCAAACATTGGCTGGACATTATTGTCATTCAGGGATCTTCAATGGAACACTTAGTCACACGGAGAAACAGTGATACAGCTTAACTGGTCTAACACAGACCTGGGCAGTGCTGGGGAGCGGTGTCTATTTATTGTAACTGTAGTTGAGATCTACCCTTTCAAGACGGAAGGTCAAGAGCCTCTAGCTAAATCCTTGTGATGTTCAGCACCAAATCTGTCAAGGTGGTCCTGTCACTCTGTTTTGGGACCCCAATTTGAGGGACTACTAATCCATTTAAGTGTTTGGTAAGCCACGCTGAGTCACAGGCCAAAATGCTGCTTGTTCCTACCTGGGTTCTGAAAAGTACATGGGAACAAAGAGACCTTCAGTTTCTCATTTTGAGCTTAATCTAGGAGAATCCATCTCACAGAAAGCAACTCTGTTCTCATTTCCCTCGGAAGACAGCAAAGGCCATTTGGTGGCAAGGGCTACTAATTGCTTAATCTACAAGATCTCACTGAACTCCGCAGTAGCCCGCCAGGACAAAAACACTGTACGGTCACCTATGAAGTAGCATAAACCAAAGGGACAGGGGCCTGCTTCAACCTACACTTGTTTCTTGACTACCACAGCAACCGGAAGTCACTCAGTGGTTTCTTTCCCCCACTACAGTGCTAAAACCTTTTCACAGATGAACACATTTAGGTCTCGTGATCCCATGACATCTGACAAGGAGATGGGGAACAGAAACGAATATGCTGTGTTCGGTGTCACGAGACTAGTGAACGCTACAGCCGGCATTCATACCCAGGCAGGCTGGATGGAAATCCCACACTCTGAACCACTCGGCCCATCGTCTTCTTTACCGCCACACAGGG
>LOEQ01000599.1:147904-165668 GCA_001685075.1 Bramus lutescens | reverse complement strand
GATCCTCAGTCCCGCGGAGTATGGCAGCTGCTATGTGTTTCTGCTTCCATACAGCCTGAAGATCCCTAACTGCACAAATATGTCTTCCATATCCTTGGAAATGAAGGAGCTGTACATACCCCTTCAACATACACTTTGTGCCCCGTTTCCTGTCAACGCCCATGGATAGGAAGATGACTCAAGCATGGTCCCTGTCTTAAGGGAGCTTACAGTAGGACTATGGAGACATGAGCAGAGCTAACGGATTCTTCATGATGAGAGCAGTAACAGAGGTAGAAAGAGAGGGCTGGGACTCAGTGGTAAGCCAAAGAGCCCACAGTCACTTAGAGGATGTGAACTGTTAAAAAGGAAAATATCATGGCTCCACTTAGGGTGGCACAATTAGACTCTTAGCAGAGAGAAACCCCAAAATCGGTGGTCTGGGCATGGTCCCATATGCTTTTCAGGAACATAAAAGAGAGAAGTATAGTCACGTGTGCATGTACCTGGACTCCAGATGCTGGAGCCAGGGATGTATCTGGAAGTCTGAGAAACAGAAGGACTGCTCAGGCAACGCAATGGGCTTCTCCTGCTCTCACTGCACCGATGACCAATGCCAACATTTCACTTTACTATGCATAACCGAGCCCTTTCTACCAGACAGGGATCTAACCGGGCACAGGCAGTATTCTTTGATCTATCTCCTTAGAAGAGTTAGATAAAGAAAGGGACTGTTTGCAAAGGTGGGAGAGTGTTTCAGGGGAACTGGGTGAAAGGGTGCAACACTGCAAGGCCAGTTGACTTCAGGGAGCTGAACCTTGGGGTTCCAACCCCAAGGTTGGAAAAGTAGCAGGAAGTTATTGGAATCTTATAGACAATAGCTGGGCGGTGGNNNTACAGGGCTGTAGCCCCTGTATATATGTAAAGCAGTCAGTCAGTATTGACCCTGAGGCACAGGAAAAGAGATTAAACTGCCTAAGTTCAAGCATGTCCTACATATGCTCAGCATTGGATGAAAAGAAGCTGAAGTCAAAGGGCAAGACTAAAACAGAGGATACAGCTTGATACCCGGGGTAAACTGCAAGGCGAGGACAGACCTAGAGAGACAAACACTGGAGGGATGGATATTCAGCATAAGCCTCCAAATCTCTGAATAATTCAGTAGTGGTGTTCCTCCACACATGTGACTTCTAAGCCACTGTTCAAATAATTAACAGTGAGAACGTTATTGCTACCCCAAATCAGTTCACCTATAACAATTAAAAAATATTCTGATCTTATCTATGAAGTGAGGACAAATCAAGCCACCCATTGCGCCTGCCTTGATATCTGGATATTTCACAATTATTAGGAGAGACATGGTACGAAGGGGCTTCGTGAAATTCCCTCTGTCNCGGGGTAGGTTCAGAGTAGATATGTGGATCTGTGCAACAGGAGGAAGTAACGGTTTTCACACTGGGATGATCTATACCCTCAAGCTGATCCACAACATGTGTGTTTATGCTGGTTTTCTTATTTTCAGCAGTGCATCAAGGAGAGGAAGGAGTCCCTGGAATGGCAGGACAGCATTTGGCAGCCCAGAACAGAGAGCCTTGGTGACTTGGAGGTGCTGAGGACGTATGCTTAACAGCCTTCTTCACGAACCCAAAGGGAGAATAGTAGAATCACTGCTCCCAAGACCACGGCTACTTTAAGCATTTCCTACCTACCCATAATTAGCTTCTCTTCTAAAGTAAATGAATTATAATGGAGTAAAAAGAGCATTGGAACAAATGTCAAGAGACATGGCATCAAGAAGCTGCATCTGCTGTCCTCTGAGCTGTAAAGCTGGAAACTGAAGCCAACAGAAGCCTCCTAGAGTGTGCTATCGGTGGTCTGAAGTAGTTCTCCAGAGTCGTTGCAGGGTCCGGCATGAATGCCCCTGAAGCAGAGGAGGTGGCAGGGACATAAGGCTACAAATCCTCCCAGGCCTCTCCTATCTCATAGCTGTATGAAGCTTCCCACTGTTTAAAAACAAAATAAAACAAAGAAAATAATTCTGAACTAGATGATCGCTATGATTTTTCATAATATAAAGTAACACAACTTTATGAGCTTAATTCCATCCAGTTCTATTTGGGGCCCTGAAGCTAAGCGTATCTGCTAAGAGCAAGTTCATTTTTCCATTCCGCAGGATGAGCCAGCAGGAAGGTAGAGGGTAAGGGTCGCCTACCTAGAGTGAAATCAATACCGCGGCCCTATATCCATAGGCAACTTTACTATGGTACTATGTGCTAGGATGAATAAAGGCAGATGGGTGTGGTTTCATGACTTAGTCACTGCTTGCTAAATGTCCAATAAACAGGCACAGTGGGAGAAAAGCAAAGAACAGACAACAAATAATACAACCAATGAGAAAACAACCAACCAAATTATAAGGGTTAGTACACATCTCTCAATAACAATAATAATAAATAACCAATAAAATTAACCAATCTCAAGCCACCAATGAAGACCCAGACTGTCTGGGGGGATTATAAAACTAAATCCAAGCTTCTGTAGCCTCGAAGAAACACAACCTTACTGGTAAAGACAAACAGAGTCTGAAACTCAAACGACATAAAACAATCTATCGAGCAAATGGAAACCCAAAACATGCTGGTTGGTATATATTCTGATATTTGACAAAAGGACACTTCATAATTATAAAAGATCATTAAGGTCACTACATACTAATTAAAAAAAACAGTTGTTAAGAATATCTAACCATTGTAAATATCTCTGCAGGAGACATTTCATAAAACAGACGCTAATGGACATAAATAGTCAGAAAGGTCCAACACAATAAAAATGAGAATTTCAATTCCCTGCTCTCATCTGTATGTAGGCCACCTGAACTAAAAATCAATAAAGAAACCTCAGAGTTAAACAGTATCACAGATCAAAGGGTTCTAATTGATACTACAGAATGATCCAGGCAACAGAAACAGAACCCATATTCTCAGCAGCCCAACACTGGACAGGCTGAGGTGGGAGAAGGAGCTTTGAGGGATCAAGGCTGTGCTGGGATATATAGGAAGTTTCAGGCCTGCACAGTGAGACCCCACATCAAAAAGTCAAAAACTTAAAAAGTAAGTCATTCATATTTTCCTTGTAATACCTAGTACAATGCATATATTATGAAAGTGTATACTACCTTTTTGGAAATTATACTACTATTTATGGAATGATATCAAAATAATCTATGAGTGTTCAGTACAGAAGTGTTTTTCAAGAAATATTTTCAATTCACCATTGGCTGAATCCATTGGTGTAGATTGTGGATGGATCCATCCATGGAGAGGGACAGGTTTAATGATGATGGTGGTGAAGATATATGCATTGCTGTTGCAGTTATTGTAGCATAACAACACTTGGAGTGCAATGGCAGAGGGCTTCCTGCCATTAATGGATTAGATTCCATGAGGACATAGCAAGAACAGAACACACTGATGGGTGGGTAAATGGTTGCAGGAGGAGACTTGGGTCTAAAATGAATCAAGAAAGGCTCCAGAGTGGAACCTTTCATTTTAAAGGTGCAAAGGGAAGAGGAGCTTTCTGAACATACAAAGCAAGGATATGCCCAACAGGGAGGCTGTGTGTGTGTTTGTGTGTGTGTGTGTGTGTGTGTGTGTAAGTCCTCCTTCATATCCTTCCCTTTCATAGGCACAGATGCCCCCAGCCCTTTTCTGCTCACATGTAAAATGCAACAGTTGATGACTAGGATTTCCCAATGCTACCTTCAAACCAATGTTTCACTTCTTTCCTAAAATATTTGCAATATTAAAATCCTCTAAATCTCCATGAGGGGAAGGAAGAGTGTGTGTGTGGAGGGGGAATCTCTCTCCTGTAATCTGCTTCTTGTAGAGAAATACAACCTCAAGTTCCTTTCTCATCCCCAAAGGGATGCTTCTATGCGACAGGGCTAATCACCTGCAAAATTACCACAAGGAACTGGCTCTTAGTTACCCACAAGCAGAGCAGCGCTGAGCATCTCCACACGGCTGGCTTTATAACTCAAGGAAGATGGCACTGCTTTGACTCGGCTTATTTTTACAATTCAAACATAGACAGTAACAGAACAAACTGATGGTGGTACCTGTCAAATAAGAGGGAAACAGAAATATAGGAAGCAAGCCGTGGGTAGTCAATCCTGGCTTCTCGTTCCTTCTCATGGAGATGGTGTAGTCATTTGGAGCCCAGAGCGTAAAGCATCGGGCTCCAGAGTATCTTTATGCAGAAGATGGGGCTGTGAACATGCTGATGAAGTGCTAATGTCTGCAGACTAAGCACCGCTTTGTGTCACAGCCTTGTATGTGTCACTCACACAGATTGCTTTCTGTGTTTTTCCCTCTTTTCATATGGATGGGCTCTAGGCTGTTCAGGTCCAGGAAGCATCCCCATCACATTATAGCAGAGCTTTTAGCGAAAAACATTATGAGCAAACCAGTCAAGGCTCGGCTATCCACAGAGGCTCCAGATCCACTGATATACATCTGAGGTACATTCTCTAAGTGCGTGGTATCCCGGATCCTCTGCCCATGCCCATCCCTTCCTGGTAACCTTTGGCCATTGATCTGATTTATTTAGAACTGTAAGATAAAGTCACAGTTGATGTTTAGGACTTTTCCAGACCCAATGACAGCCCTGGTACCAAGGTGAGATCCCTGACCCTTGGCTTGCATGTCTTAACACCAAAGATGTAGCTGCTTCCTGTTGGTCACAAAAAAAGAAGCTGAAGGATTTCTTGTTTATTAATATAAACTCATGGCATTTTTTCTTAGAGTTGAGATTCTTGATTATGTTTCTAAGTTATATAGGACAAAATATTTTATTGTTCGTCATCCTGTCTCACTTGAAAATGTACACTTTAAAATAATTAACATAATAAATTTTATATTTGATGCACACTATTACAATTAAATTAAAAATGAAAAACAGTGCCAGATTATTAAGGGTATATATGTGGGATATATATACCAAGCATGTTATAAATGTAAGTATGTCCCTATAGCATACTCTTTAAGGAGAAATGGTGAGTTATACATAAACACAAATGCTACTATACCTGTAATGATGAAGGATGCAGACAACGAGACACCCACCTATGTCAAATGCGGTCACAGGACACCACTTCTGAGGTCTCCAAGACATACTATACACCTCTATCCACCAGATAAAAAGGTATGGACTCACTGTGACAAATCGGTATAAAATACAAATCAAATTGCACATAGACATAGTGCTACTATATCCCAAAACATAGAGCAATAAGAAACTTTGAATTTGGATGTTTCACATAAATTTCTTCCATGAAAGGATGGAGAAATGACTCAGTGGGTAAAAATGCTTGCCAAACAAGAATGAGGACCCAAGTTTAAATCCACAGAATTCACATAAAAGTCAGAGACATGTTGCAAGCATTTGTAATCTTCGTGTTCTCCAGAGAGATGGAAGGTGGATCCCCTGGAAGCTTCCAGGCAGCCACCCTGGCATATGTCACAGAAAAACTACAACAAGAAACCCTGTCTCAAACAAGATAAAAGGTAATGACCACCACCCAAGGGTGTCTTCTGATACTCAAGTGTGCATGCCCACATTCACACTTACGAACACAAGCATTCACATGCGCACACCCAATGCAAATACATTGTTCACAGATGCATACACACAGAGACATACACACAGACATATACACACAACCCACAAACAAACAATCTCTCCCTGAATTAGTGTTAACATCTTTTTTACTTCTGAATTGCAAAAGAACTTTATATTACAGGCCTGGGTTTGCCTCTGTACCAGAAGACGCATGGCAGAGACCAGCACTACACAATCTCTGAGGAGGGTCTGTGAATGAGCATGTGCCACACACTCAGGCGGTAAACCTTTGCTTAGCAACTACCATGTGCTAGCCCTTTGATAGCCTGTGGTGCTACTAGGAAAATGAAGCCTAGTCCTGACCTCCCAGAGACACGGCTGAATTGCACGGTCAGAGAGAAGCTGTGCAATTACACTTTAGGATGTATAGAGTCCCAGAGCTATGAGACAGCAAGGCCAGCCGGACAGTGAGAAGAGCAGGTACTTAAGAAAAGGGGGAACATAGACTATGAGGCAATGAACTATAAGGGAAAGGTTGGTACTAAAAGCAATTTGGTAGCCTTATGTTAGCAATTCCCATTAAAGATGCCCCTAGGTGGTGAGGTACCATGGAGAGTACCCACCTGGGCTTTCTTTCATCATTTCTGTTTACAACAAAGTGCATGGCTCATTGAGCACTTCCCGTGGGAAGTATTTAAAGGTGTCCTCACCCCTGTCTCGAGAAAGAGGCAGTCCAGAAAGGAAGAGCTTTGGTCACATAGTCCACAGGAGCACAGATTCCCATGGAGCAGGGTTACTTTGCACCTGTGAGGCCCTGGGGGAGCTGTTCCAGATCTGTTTCTGCAGCACACCATGAGGATCAGAGTGAGTGGCTACTCTCACATAGTTGAGTGATTTTGGGGTCACAGGAAATATTGAATGTGAGGTCCTCAGCACATAGAAACACAGCGTTAAAGGTATAGCTAGTATCCACCCATTTTTTTTTCATTTCCCTATTATATACTTAACAGACACTGTTGGGACCCTAAGGACTTAAATATGAATAACATTTATTCTGCTATACTCATAGATTGGTGCCTAGTCTAATTGTCATTAGAGAGGCTTCATCCAGCAACTGATGGAAACAGATGCAGAGACTTACAGACAGATATTAGGCGGACCTCTGGGAATCCTGCAGAAAAGAGGGAGGAAGGATTGTAGGACCCAGAGCGGTCAAGGACATCACAAGAAAACCCACCTACAGTATCAACTAACCTGTGCTCATAAGGGCTCACAGAGGCTGAACCGAAGTCTGCATGGGACTGACCTAGGCTTTTTGCATATATGTGATAGTGTGTAACTTGGTCTTCCTGTGGGACTCCTAACAGTGGGAGCAGGGGCTGTCTCTGACTCTTTTGTCCAGCTTTGGAACCCTATCCTCATACTGGGCTGCTTCATCCAGCCTTCAGTTTAATATGCCATGTTGGGTTGATATCCCTAGAAGAACTCCCCTCCTCTGAATAGAAAACAAGGAGGATTGGATGGTTGAGACAAGGAGGACTGGAAAGAGAAGAAGGAGGGAAAACAGCAGTCGGATTGTAAAATAATAAAAATAAATAAACAAATATAAATAAATAAATAAGTAAATAGAAAAAAGAAAAAATATGAGCAACATAGACTATTTGGCTTTCACAGAAGTTCAGGTTGATGGGAAGATACAAACACTATATATTAGGACAAAGGCAGTCAGCACCCTCCACAACACACACACACACACACACACACACACACACACTCCAACTTGAAAGAAGGGACTGCTCAGCTCCACAAGGATAGGGTAGACTACATATGATCTTTAAAGGAACCTAAGGATGGCTCTGGAAAACCGGTGACAGTACTTCAATCTGTCACAGTGTATAAATATTTATTTAATATATATTGCCCTCTCCTAGCAAAACATGTTTCTGTACCGGATGTTTCAAATATGGAACAGAAGGAAAAGATGGCTACTGGTTTAACACCTTTACATTAAGACCTAAATTTTTATTGACCTAAAATTCATTGAGGCAGCATGAAGCTATGGAGTGATGGTGCCTTACTGCCCTGCAAGGGCACGCTTGTAGGCAGCCTTCCAATTCCATCATCTCTTTGTCAAGAGGCCTGCACAGAGCTTCCATTAGCCCCGTTAATGGTGATGAGGCAAGTGGACCAATAACAGGACTCATGGCAGGGGAACAGGCTCATCTGTCAGCCCTACTTCTAAATACATCCCGCTCTCTGCTCTCAACTCAAGGTTGAAAGCAAGGCTTTGGATCTAGATACAAAAGGGTCTGAATCTCAGAGTTGGCACAAGAACTGGATCTTGGAAGGTAACAGTTATGAGGAAATAGAGGGGAGGAGGGGAAGGAAGGAGGAGGCTTAGGGAAGAAACCGAATTGAAAGGGAGGGAAGAGAAAAGAGGGTAGGAGAAGAAAGAAGGAAGAGAGAAGTGGAAGCAGGGGGGAAGGACAAGGGGGAAGGAACCAGGTAGAGAAGAGGTGAAGGGAGGAGAGGGATAAAGAAAAACCAGCATAAGTTAGCCTTATCTGCAATCTCAGATTATTTTTCCCCATAACAACCGGAAGAAATTTTTACTGGTCCCTCATTGCTTTTGAACTTCACCCCTTTTGCATTCAGTGATGACGGCGCCAGTGTCAAATAATGGCATGCCAGTCCTCTGATCGTCATAGCAATGTGTCAAGTCCATGAGAAGCTGTACCAAGTCATTCTGCTATCGGCTGAGGTGGCAGCCTTGAAGGCTGATGAGGAGGCCCAGGAGCAGCATTGGCTACTTGTGCTAGATCTCACAAGATCTAGACCAGCACCACACACAATAAGGGAATGTGTTTGAAACTGGGTGTCTTTGACCTGAGCAATCTGCCAGTCTTCTTCCACAGCTTTCTATTGTTCTGAATTAAAATTTCAAAGACTGACTTCATCCTCATGCCCAACCCTCTCCCAAACTACTTACTACCTTCCTCCTCCTGCAATAAGGCCTCTCTCCTTGTACACATCTTACATGGTTCTCCACATGAGACATGTGTACTCTAAATGTGATTATTTCCCCTTCTACATAAATAAACATAAGCCCACATCTTTCAACAAAGATTTCTTCTCATTTCAGGCATCCAGCCAATGCTTGTTAAACATGGTCCCTGCCTGTCAATGATTCTGCTGTGGCTCTGCAATTCCAGCTCTTGCGAACATTCCTTCATCTTAGACAACTTTGTTCCTAGGAATAAAATCACAGTTGCCTCTTCCCTCAAAGCTACATGGGCCTTTGGCATTTTATGCTATTTAGGCTTCATGTGCAGGTTCCTCTGTCCCATACTGATGCGATCATATCGACATCTCAGCTCCACTGAACTCACCTTTCTCTCTTCAGCCTCCACAGATGGCTTGTGAACTATGTCAAAGCATTGTGCCCCTCCTCTCTCATATGCTCCTCAACCTTCTGCTACCCAAGTTCTACCTCTATAGACCTTGGTCTGTCTGGGAGTCGGTCTGTCTTGGAAAGCATCCACACAGACACATGGCATCTTTTTCCTCTTCTCTGTGTCCTGAGATCCAGGCCTTAACAAACTTAACATCCCATCCCATTCCCAAGGATCCTCCCCTTTCCAGTTCTTATTTACCTATTGCTTCACACTTTTTTTTCTATGATGACAAATAGCTCATGTACACAGAGCTCTACTCCTTACAACCTTCTCTTACTTGTACTGTTCAATGCCTGTAAAACCATTGCATGTTATTTATTTTTTAAAAAAAAGTTTCAAAGACATTCCCTTTTACATCATGAGAGATCCAAAGCTGCATGCCTCAATCCCCCTGCTAGTTAAAATGAGAGCATAACTGGAATCCTGTTCTACACACCCCCAGCCCCACACAACTCTGCTGTTCCTGTTGTCACTATCTTGGCTCTGGTCCTGATTATTTCTCTGCTACTCCCCTAAACTCACATTCCTGACTTATTCCTTGTCAATTTCCATCTGCCCTTCACACCCGCTACTCTCTACTGATTCCAAAAAGCAAATTTGATCAATTAATTCCCCTGCTTGCAGAGCTCTCCTGGCTCCCCATTAGTTTGAGGGAGGGAAAAAAAGGAACATGCTCCAATATGGCACTCGTGGTACTTCAGGATCTGGCCCTGCATACCACTGAGTCTCCATTCCACAACTCAGCCCCATCCACACTTCACTGGGGGTAACAGCAGCATGACCACTTTGCACCCATTTGAGTGCAACTAAAGAAACACATCTGGATTCACTTACATCAAGGATGGTTTTCTCTCTGTTGGGAACACCCTTCCCACGCTTGTTGCAAGGACTCTCATCACCTTTTACCCCTCTATCCTTCTAGTATTTACTCAACCAAATAAATAGATGATGGACTGAGGGAGGAAAGAAAGGAATAGGCAATTTCACAGAATAAAATCTTGTAAACTTAAAATTATCCCTCAAATCAACTATCACTAAACTGTTCCCCAACTACAAAGGATTTGGCAAGAAACCAGACTTATGCTGTCTTTCATGCAGAGTGCATGTATACGCAAATGCCTCTACATAGAGCAGACTGAAAATACAATAAAAATAATGACTGATATATTCACGAAAACTTCCAAGTTCTTGAGATAATATTAGCTTATTTTTCTCCATAAATAGCATGCTAACATGAACATAGTAAGCAATTCACTCAGAAGCACAAAGCCTTAAGTTGAAGGGCTGAATACAAACCCATGTCTTCTGTCCCCCAAGTAATGCTATTAATTTCCTCATCAGTCATGAACTATGAAGTATTAGCATGCAGCAAACTTTTAAAACATGTCCTTAGTAGCTCTTACAATCATCTTATTACCTACAATAAAGGTCTGCACCCTGCATGGCCCTCTGACGTAGACTACAATATTTTTCCAGAAGCCCATGATGGTTAAAATAAAATAAAAGCGAGCTTGATTCAGGAGATCTGATGGAATTCAAGTTTTCCTGTTACTCATTAGCCACGTGGCCTTAGGCAAATCATTTAACATGGACCTCAATTTCTCCTAGTAATGGAGATATTAGCACCTGGCCTCAAAGGGATGCTCTCCAGTGCAGATGAGATAATGCTGCTGAGAGTATTTTGCAAAAGCATCATTTCAATTCCAATGGTTCTGTTCAGATACCCAAATAACTATGATCATTCTCCCAACAGGACGACTACTCAGAGCAACAGAATATAAAAATTTGCAAAGATTTGCCTGAATTTATTGAATGGCATAAATAACTAGATCCCTGGAATGCAACCCTTTTTTTTCTGGACAGTAATCTTATCCAGCATTATTTTTCCTCTCCTTGCTAATCTTCCCCCCCAAATGGGACCTGCAGAGGTGATTTTAGCTCCCCAGAGAAAAAGACAATGAGAAAGAGAATGGAAAGAGAGACAACAAGCACATCTTTACTTCACATCTCAACCTACCATTATCTATCGATATTTTAGTTCATTTTTTTTTCTTCTGCCAACTTCCTATTCACCAATGCTAACCATGCTCACCATGGCCCCAGCTGATGTTACAGAGAAAATCTGTTTCCTGAAGAGCCAGGTTCCTATGTGCCCTAATTCAGCTGTAGCCACTGCCCCTTCCCCAACCATCCTGTCTGCTTCATGGGTCACAAAAGCCATTTGTCCACTAGGGATGCTTTAACCTCTGGACCTACATGTGTGATCCATGATACTTAAAGTCTGCCTTATTCTCAGTGGCCAGACCCCAACTTGTTTTTCAGCTGTACAGGAAAAAAATGAACTGATCCTTGCCATAGCCAACCAGGGGCAGAACTGAGATTGGAACCAAGCTCACTGCTGCCTACATACAAAGCTCACTCCATCAAACACACACCTAAATCAGTGACTGTGGCCCACGAGTATTCACTCACTCACAAGGACAATACCTAAGAATACTGTCCTATATTTGATACTGGATCACTCAAGAAACTCAGTCTAAAAAGAAGGAAGGCTACAGAATACTCTTAGATATCGAAGACAGGGAGCCAACTGTTTCTTTGTGGTCTACATCACCACGAGCGTGTGACAGCATAGTAGTACTAATGGAAATCCAGTAACCCCAAACTCTATTAACAGTCCATCACACAGAAAATAAAAAGCACAATGGAGCCGGGCAGTAGCCTCTGGAGTCCATGTGATCTATCTTCCTTTTCAGTTCAATGGACACATACTAAGATATAAATTAATAAATGTTCCCAAATGCATTTAAGCTAGAGCATCTAAGATCATGGTGTATGGTTCATTTAACAAACAGCATTCGGTAGGCACCCACTATGTGCAAAAATACATTCTGGGAAACACTGAAGGCTACAAAACAGGATATGAACCCAGAGATCTATTTCAATGGTACCAGATAAAAACAAGTATGTATATCTTGTTTCTGGAGAATTTATAAATATGTGATTTCTATACACTTAAAAATATATGTATGTATATATGTGCGTGTGTGTGTGTGTTTGTGTGTGTACATACATGTGCCATGGCACACCTATTTGTGAAAGTCAACTTTGGGGAGCCCGTTCTCTCCACCATGTATGTCCCAGGGATCACACTAAGGTCATCAAGCTAGACATCAAGTGTCTCACCCACTGAGTGTGAGCCATCCCATCAACCACCAAAGTTGCATTTTCAGAAAGAAAAACAGAGTGGTTATACTAAGAATAATTCGGATCCTCATTTATCATTCATTTGCTCTCCTAGATAGTTTAGCTAAGATGAGGTCCACTAATTTTTTAATGTCTTCTGACAAACGAGAACAGACCTTTCAAGTACATTTTAAGGCTGTTTTCACACAGACGTCAAACACAAAGTTCCCCAGTAGTTTAACAAAGAGTAAAAGGAGTGCTCCTATGTAAGCATCTACAATAGGTACTCTCGTTCACTTTCCCTGTAGGTAGATGGTGAGCACTGTGCTAGTTGTTGAGTGAGAGGAAGTTCCTGGATAGTTTATCCTTAGGCAAAAAATTTAAACCAATCAATTAAATTTCAGAGGTTACAATTGGAATAGAAGAAATGAGTCTTACAGAGAAGTTTGCCAAAACTGAAGAGAATGTAATTTGTGCAGGACCTGGCAGATGAGTTAAATTGTGCAGGAGAAGGGATGGCGGAAAGGTAATCTCGATGTGCTAGAGAGCGCTTCCGCTCTGAGTTGTGGGAGGAACTAGTGCACTCAGCTATATCCAGAACAGAGCTGTAGTCCCTACAAAAATGCAGGGGTGCGCTGGGTAGAGGGAGAGGAAAATAGAGCCATGGCTGTAAAGCCACAAATCATGATGTCCACTAGCCAGAGATTTCCTTTTAGCTACATTCCCTTGGAGGACGGTATTGTTAGGAGAATAGCATGGACTCCTAACTCAGGATCAACAACGTCTTCAGTGTCTGACTAAGTTTTCTTGTTTGACTCTAGTTTAATTAACAAATGTAAATTTTGTCTATCTGGTATACAGGTATTAACTGAGCTACACACTGTAAATGACTTACCCAGGTTATTTCTACACTGTGGGATCCTCAACAGGCGATTTCAGCCTCAAAACTGCTGCCTTGGTTTTCTGATCCCAAAGGAAGAAGACAGTAGGAATTCTGAAATCATAGGGTTGCTATAATAGCGGAGGAGTATTTGGATTAATGTCTGGATATTGCTTATTAGCATCGATGACCTGGTACTGCAAAGTCATTATCGCTGGGGATTCACTAAATGAAGTCTGCTTTGTGCCAAAGTTCTTCTCCTTTGGCACTGGAGTCTGGTTTACACAAGCATTCAGGACTGCCTGGAGCCAGGGATTAGAATTGTGATCAAAGAAATAGGTCAAAGAGGTTAGAGAGATGGCCCAGTGGTTAAGAGCCCTGGTTGTTCTTCTGAGGATATAGGTTTGATTCCAGCGTCCACATAGTGGTTCATAAGCATCTTAACTCCAGTCCAGGAGTGTCAACGCCCTCTTCTGGCCTCTGATGGCACCAGGTACATGTGTGATACATAGCTAACACATGCAAACAAAAACTTATACACACAAAAATAAATAAGCTTTGTTTTTTAAAGAAAGAAATAGTTCAGAGTTCAGCAAACTGACTCACAGGAGGACTTAGCTTCATGTTTGTTTATGCAAATAAAGGCTTCCCGGAATACACATTTTCATGGCATCTATGTCTATGCTTTGAGTCATAAAAGCAGAGCTGAGATACGATAGAAACCATATGACTAAGAATATATGAAGTATCTAGTCCTTTCAGAAAATACCTTTTAACGTCTGAGGTGGATGATTGATCGACAGAAAGTGAGGTCAGAAACATACACACTGCTAGGCATGCGTATCCAGAATGTAAAGCTTTGTTGAGAGGATCTTCCCATGAATATTCCCGCGCTGGCCATCACCTATGACTAGCGGTTCATGATATAGCGCTGCATGGTGGCTTCCTGTGAGTGGGTCTGCCTGTCAGTCATCAGCACTTGCCATACGGTGAAGCAGCAAAGCCAAGACTACCACCCCAGACCCTGCGAGATTATCAGACCTAACGCAGGGAGTGCATTATTCAAAGCCATCTTTTCTATACCATGGGTGGAATTACCTTCCCCTTGTACCAGACCAGTGTCAGTGCCAGGAAACGAGAGCTTGGAAAACTGCCTTCCAATGAAAACTCACTTCCATTAGCCCCTAGTCTCCAGACACAGAAACAGCCTTTGTGCCTGTCCACAACACAAGAGATCGCTCAATCGCTGTTTACTGAACCTTAAACCTTGACAAAAAAGGTTACGGTCAGGTCCTGAACCAGCTGCAGATGTAGCTTTTCCTTAAGAAAGTACAAAAGTGGCTGTGCTGGATGCACCGTGTCCCTTTTGTTATGTGAGAATTAGGGGCTAGTACAGAAGAAAATGCTTTTCAATGAGCCTTCTCTGCAGATGCCTCTGGAAAATAGCCGCCTGACCAGACTTTTGTAAGAGGCATGCTGTACAATGGTTTCTGTGAACACTGTTTTAATGGGTGCTCTGTAAGAGCAGAGGGAGGGGGTCTCAGATCCACAAAAGCTCAAACCACCAAGATAGAAACAGTGAGCATCCTTTTCCTGCCAGAACTCCTTTGGACATTGAATCTGTACATTGCACACCCAGGAGTCCCCAAACATACTAGATTGGAGAAAATCTGTCTTGGCCTGCTTATCCTAGAAATGTAACCTGGTGATTATTTAGACTGTAAACATGTTAGATGAATGCAATCGCTCAGTAACTCTCTTAGTAAATTTCTGCTCATTTAAATGTTGGGGGAGGGGCACGCTCTGGGGATTGCTGTTCCCAGAAGTGAGCAAACGATCACGAATACACATGTGAAGTTCTGCATCAATGGTGCTCACAGAGACAGCTCATACAAGGGCAAAGATTTGCGACTCTCATCATGACAAACTAGCTCTGATCGATCAAGGGGCAGAAGAAAGAATGGACGTCTTACAGCCAAGAGTTGATCTGTTATGACATCCCATTTAACCTTCAGAACAATCTGCATGGGAGGAGCTTGCTTTCTGTAGCTTAAGACACTGGATCAGAGAGGAAGTCTCCCAACTACAAATCACCAGGACTGAACCCATTTCTGTCTTCTTCAATCCTGAAGCAACAGGGCTGCTCTAATGAACTCTCTACAATGATGGCAATGCCAGCAGATGGGCTGGCCACTAGTTCCACCATAGTAACTACCAGGCACAGAGGAGTTAATATTACATGGGCTGAGAAGGCTGTGTGTGTGTGTGTATCTTTGTTACTTAACTTCTTTAATTGTTAATATACATAATTATGTGACCATAATCATGTCAATTCTCTATGCCTCAGTTTCCACATCTGTAAGATGGGGACAAGAGTGGAACCTGTGTCTTCAGGATGCTCTCACATGATAATATACAGTCTGACTGTAGTAGTGGTCACCAAGTCAAGGACTGTATTCCTCTAGTGATGCTGTGCAAGGCAATGAACACAGTAAATCAGTGGGGTTTTAATATATGATGGCAATGTCTCCCCTATGTATGCTCTCTAAGGGTCATTTGAGATGAGGCAATTAAAAATGTTTTCAGAAACACAAAGAAACAACAGGTCTTATTTTATATTACCATATTACCCTTTTCCTTGGGCAAAAAGAACCCAGTTATTTATTCAAGATAAATTATGAAATGTTAGAATTAGAAGGATTCCTAGAACTGGTGATAATGTCACAAGCCTGTAATCCAAGCACTTGGGAGGCAGAGGCTGGTGGATCTCTATGAGTTCGAGGCCAGTCTGGTCTATAAAAATGAGTTCCAGGATATCCAGAGCTATTACACAGAAGATTCTTGTCTCAAAATAAAAAACAAACAAACAAACAAACCAAAAACAATTCTTAGAATTCATTTTACCTGATCTTCAGTACAACATGGGAATTCTTCCTAGTACCCTTCCCCTGAACATTTTTCAGCTTGCAAACTTTGAAATAATCTGTGTGCCCAGATAATTCCTTGAGCCCAAACCTGTCTCCTCTATCCACCATCCCCGTGGTGGTGCTCAGAAGGATTCTTGTTACCATGTCGTATTTCTGTTTGGCAGTTTTCTAGCATGTGACGAGGGCCACCACATTCTGCGTCTGCCCCATGCCCTCATCCTCAACAACAGAGACATCTCCACACACCAACAATCGGTTGCTTCTCTCTCCTTTCTCCTTAAGAGACAGTGCAATTTATTTTCCCAACCATGCTTCTGTGCACAAAATCTAGTTCAGTCACTTCCTGTTCCCCAACATTTACCTATCTGCCCATCACCCCCAAAGACTCGGTTGAAGTCTGTGAAGAAAGAAACTGAGGCGAATGACTTCCTGCTGTGTTCATGGTATCACTGTCCATTGTGGGAGCAGATGCATCCATACATAGCTGAACCACCAAGGTCTCTCAGGGGTCAGAGACAGGAATTTATGGACAAGTTCTTTATGAACCAAAGACTCCTATCAACAACCGCAATGGTTGTAGACCAACATAATGTATCCACTTAAATTGATGATACCCCCCCTTTGAGACCCTCTCTTTCATAAGGAGTACTAGATATCCCTGAGTTCCACTTTGTTGTTAATACTTTTAATTATCTCAGACGTACAGAGCTCTACATGTCTCTCTTTAAAAATTACATTGGTCATGCCAGTCAACCCTTCTTCTATGTAAAGACCACTCTGGCTGTTTTGCTATTTTCACTTTCTTGAGGCAAAACCTTCAACTTCTACTGTGCATAGCTTCACAATGTATGCCAATAAAGTAGGAAGGCATTGTTCATTGTTCCTTCTCTCTCTCTCTCTGTCTCTCTCTCTCTCTCTCTCTNAGAGTTAGCATACAAAACATCTTCCACACGACTGCCTAAGTTCACCAGAGACACTAGATAAGGATGGCATTCCCTTCATGCACTTGTTCATTCAGTCAGTTAATCCTATTGAGTTCATTCACTGAACAAGACCTTTCTACAGGGAGAGGATTCCAAAGTGCGAGAGACGTGACCACCAAGCTTTGGACACCAAGTCTTTAGCAAGCAATCAGCATATCATTAATAACTACAATGCTGGGCTTATGGTGGTGCCACTGGGATTGGAGGTAAAGCCGTTCATTCTGACCAAGAGAACCCAGAGCAGGAAGGGCAATGGACCTGTGAAGGAACTCAGCAGGCTGTGCTGTGGAAAGAACAGACCACTGAAACCCGCAGCCAGGTGGATCTGCATATGATCCAAGTGACAGTGACTACTGCGGGCTTATCTGGGAACACTTTTCCTGTTTCAGAGAGCTCCACTGAGATGAACTCGGGATACTCACTGTCATCTCGACTCCCCTTACCCAAAAATGGTCCATGAATGATTTGACTGATAACAAAACGTATTTCTTTTTCCCTTAAAATATGAAGCAAAATCCCCCCATGTTTTCAAAGCAGGGTAAAACCTTCCAGGCTCTGTGTCACAGTGTGTGTTCACCTGGAATTACTCAGTTCCGTCTGAAAGGCTGGGTTTGTGCCTTGGGAATGGACATGACTCAGGAACAGCCCACACCAAGCCTTCACAATGCTGCCTGGTTTTGTCCCATTCTTCCCAGGGTGCCCAATTATACTGCATGTTCTATATGGCCGGTCCTT